>PVKS010001825.1:86473-131333 GCA_004027875.1 Aplodontia rufa
AAGTAAGCAAATATTTAAAACCTAGAAGGAGGTAGAAACAGCTGGCTTCTGGGTGCTTTGTTCTGACAGCTTGAGGGAGATGTTTCAGAGGACTGTCCTTGGGAGCACTTGCTACCGGTGCAGGGACCTAGGAGTGACTGCAGTTATTTCCTTCAGGTGGTCCTAGGCCATCGACCAAGGGGTCCAGGAGTGTGGGAGCCCAGCTCCCCCCTCTGCAGTCACACACATAGCTGAAACTTACTTTCCCCCGCTGGGCAGCGCCGGGCCAAGGCTGGGCTCTACCTGAACAGCAGCTCTGCTTGGCTCCTTCTCTTTCCTGTCTTCCCCCAGACCTGGCTTCCAGTTTCTGCTAGAAACAATCTTAACAAATCACCCACCCAGGAATCCTTGTCTTTGGATCTGCTGCCAAATTGGTCCCTCTGTGAAAGGGACTAGTGGGCTTTTGAAAAATTTAGTTCCCAGAAACAAGGCTGAGTGTTATTGTGTGAATTTCCCCAGTTCATTCTTGGGATAGCCTGGACCTGCACCCTAAATCCATAAGGCCTCAACTTTTCAGATGGTTTTTATTTTAACAGAAAGGAACAACCCAATTTAATATTATTATTATTATTATTATATTTTGGTAGTAGGGATTGAACCCAGGGGCACTTAACCGCTGAGCCATATTTTCATTTTCTATTTTGAGATGAGGTCTCGCTAAGTTTCACAGGGCCTCACTAAGTTGCTGAGGCTGGCCTTCACCATGCAATCCTCCTGACTCAGCCTCTGGGCCATGTGCCACTCATTAGGTTTTTTTTTTTTTAAGTTTAAAATTTGTTTTTAAATTTACATATAAGATTCAGCCTTTTCGGTGTACAGTTCTAAGAGTTTTGAGATGTAGAACTGCTGTATATGGGAGGAACTCCATCACCCCCCAGATGCCTCCAAGACAGCTCGGTGCAGCCAGCCCTCCCTTCCTTCATCTCCCAGTGACCAAGGATCTTCAGCCATTGTTCTGCCTTTTTCGGGAAGTCACCATCACCGAAATGGACTCGCATGGTAGGTAACCTTTTGTCTTTGGCTTCTCCCAGAAAACAAATTGCACTTGAAATTCACCCAAGCAGCTGCGATGTCAATCGCTTGTCCCTTTTTGTTGCTGAGTAGCGTCCCGCTGCGTGGCTGTTCTCCAGTCTCTGAAGGAGGGAGTAAAGCTGATGAGAACATTTGCATGCGGGTTTTTGATTTAATGTAAGTTTTCGCTTCACTTGGGCAAATACCAAAGAGCAGGATTTCGGAGCAGTTTAAGTGTCTGCCTAACTTTAGAAGAAACTGCCAAAGCGGTGCTCAAAGTGGCCGTCCCATTTGGCATTGATGTGAGTTCCTGTTGCTTAACATCCTCACCAGCACTTGGTATTCTTGTCTTGTTTTGTTTTCCTTCTGTTCTAGTGGATAGCTCCAATGTTTAAAATCAGTCTTTAAAGTCATGTCAGACTCCACTTACGCCCTCCAAGGGCTCTCACTACACTTAGACTAAAAATCCTTGAGGCCCTGTAGCCCCTCTGGCCTCTCATTCTCTTCCTCTTCAGCCACCTGGAACTCCATGCCAGGTGCACCAACCTGGTTTCATTAAGTTGCTTAGTACCTAAGTTGCTGAGGCTGCCTTTGAACTTGCAATCCTCCTGCCTCAGCCTCCTAAGCTGTGAGACTACAGGGTCCAGAGTAACCACTTCTTAAATCAGGACATAGATTGTTTCCAACATTCCAGAAACCTCTCACTACTCTACTCCGATTTCTGTCATCAGTTAGTTTAGTGGAACCTTATGGTCCACACTCTTTTTGTCCAAATTCTTTCTTTCATCATTCTGAGATTTACCCATGTTTTCGCATGTGGTTGCCAAGTACAGAGCTGTGTCCCTTTTTCTTGTTGTGTACTATTCCATCCTAGAAATATACCACAGTTCATCTATCCAGTCTTCGGTTGATGGACCTTTGGGTCGTTCCTGATTTCCAGCTACTGAATAATACTGCTATGAACATTTTCTTTTGCACATCTTTTGGCAGAGCTCTGCATTCATTTCTTTCGGATACCTGCCTGGGGATTGCTAGCTCATAGTTGACACATGTTGATCAGCTATCATTCTTTCACTTGTTTATGGTATTCATCTCTCTCTCAACTACAGGCTCCATAAAAGTAGGAAACAAGCCTGTGTTGTTCACTATTATATTCCCAGTGCATTCATGGCTCAGCCTCTGGGACATAGAAGATGCTCAATAAATATGAGTTGGGTAAATGAAAAAACAAAGTGAAGCTACTACCAGTTCAAAGTGAACTCTGATAAAGCCAGGATGAGTTCCAGGTCCTCCTGACTTCCACCCTCCGCCAGCTGAGACTTGGGAGCCCGGCTGACTCGGAAGGAGACAGAATTTCAGGTGCTGATTGATCCCACCATTCCGTTATTCTTTAGAGAGAAGGACGGTGAGAGAGACAGAGAGAATCAATTTTTTTTTAAAGAGAGAGGGACAGTGAGAGAGAGAGAGAGAGGAGAGAGAATCAATTTTTATTTAGTTTTTCATGTGGCTTTCATTGCTCAGACACTCAGTTGTGTACATGGGTGCTGGGGTTTGAACCCGTGTACTTGCGCATGCCGGGCAAGCACCGTAACCACTGAGCCACCGCTCCAACTCCCATCCCATTATTCTGTGAAGAAGAAGCAGGTCCCTCTCCCTCTCTTGGCCTGCATTGTCACAGCGTGAAATATTCTTTTGATTATGAGAACATTTCCCATTAAGAGCGCGTCTCCAGCTCCCCGCACCAGTATTTATGAGCTTGTAACTCCGGAATCTGTCACAATCAGTGTATCTGAATGTAACGAAAGAATTCGATGAAAAACGTGGCAGGGGGAGTCAGAATTTCCTCCTCCTTATTAACCATCCCCAGGGGATGGGTATATATAAATCAGCACCTCCCTTAATTAAGTAAAGCATTTTAAAGAAAAAACAAATTAATTACCACTTCATGCCACCACCCCAGCCGATTACCCAGACAGTTCACATTCCATGAACCTCGCCTGAATTCAGAAGGACTCATCACCCTTCGGGGCTGTTTATGCTTCCCTACATGGCAAAGATCTGTGGGGTAGTGAGGGATGCTTCTTTCCTCCTCCGACAAATGATGCAAGTTGTCATAAGAATAAAGAAGTCTTTTTTTTCCCCACCCTGAAAACTCAGGGCATCTGCAGTTGGAGCACCCATATGATGGTGTGGTCTTGGCCTGGCGAATTCCCTGACTTGCTGTGTAACCCTGGGCGGGAATTGATGTCTCTGGTCTCCCCAGCCTCGCAGGGCACTGGGATTACAGGCATGCCCACTGCGTCCGGCTACAACCTAACTCTTTAAACAGCCTTAGGCGATGAGTTGTATAAAATAAAGTGCACAGATCCCAAAAGCACAGCTCACAGAAGACATTTCCAGGCCCCGCCCCTGGGGAGTTTCCCTCTTAGTGAACACCTCTCAAAGATGACTGCTTCTCCACCGCACCTCGGTTTTGTCTGCTGTGGATCTCATGGCTTCTTTTCCTGTCCACCTCATCCATGAGATTCACGCGTGCCGCAGACAGCAGTGGTTCTTCAATTCCTTTTTAGACTAAAATTTTAAGAAGTGATTAGGGATCATCGGTTGTTGGTATCTAATTTGACAGTATTGTTCTTTAAGGGAAAAAAAAAAACCAAATGCTAAGATATCTGTGGGTCGAATACTGCCATTGCACTACGTCCAAAAAAAAAAAAAGTAATAATTTAGCTCTTGAGAGTACTCAAGTGCATTCAAGTTCCAAATAGAGCAGGGATGGTTTTGATTAGAAAGGCGCCTGCCCGCATCCCGCCCCTCTTGAGAACCTCCCAGGGCATCTTCTTGTTGCTTTAATTCCCGCTTCCTGGGTTATGGGAGATTAAGTATCTTTTCTTTTCTTCTTCTTCTTTTTTATTTACTTTTTTTTTATTTTTAAAGAGAGAGAAAGTGGGAAAGAGTAAGAGAGAGAGAGAGAAAGAGAGAATCAATTTTATTTATTTTTTCCATCTGGCCTTTCTTTCTCCAACACTTAGTTGTGTATGTGGTGACCCTGGGTGGCCACGCCTGCCAGGCAAGCACTGAGCCACCACTCCAGCCCCCCACCTTTGGATTTCTAAAGTTAGAACAGATATCTTGTGACCATCATCAAATCCCACAAATTTTACCTTTAATTTATTTATAAATATGTGTATTTATTTATTAGCGCATTGTAGTTTTACATAATGTTGGGATGAGTTGTTGCATATTCCTAGATGCACACAATTCATTAATACAATTTCTTCAGTATCCACCCCCAACATCCCTCTACCTCCCTCCTCCTGTCTCCTGATCCCTGGCCTTTCTTCTGGGTCCTATATTGTTCCTAAAAAATCCAAATACAGTGACATAATTCTTATACCTATGAAGAACATTTTAAAATTCTACCTTTAGAATATCTCTTGCATCCAAGCTTTCTGCTCAGTCACCTTCATCTTGTATGGTGACAACTGCGCCAGCCCCTTCCTGGACTCCCTGGTACTCCTTGGCCCCTCTGAGCTCTTCTAGACACCTTTCACTCCAGAGCAGTTGTTCTGAATCGCAGACAACATTGGGTCACATCACTGCTAAAAACCCGTGAAGCTGTGACTATATGAATAACAGGTGATGTGCACACAATGGAGCATTATTTAGCCTTGAAGAGGGAGAAAATCCCACCGCATTGAACAACATGGACAATCCTCGGGGACATTTTGCTAAGCGAAATAAGCCATCACAAAAAGACAACCTCTGTGTGTTTCCATCCATATGAGGTTATCTAAAGCCATCCAACTCAGGAACGGAAAGGAGAAGGGTTGTGGCCAGGGCCGAGGAAAGGTGGAACAGTTCAACCGGTGTAGAGTTTCAGTTGTGCAAGATGAGCAAATTCTAGAGAAGCATCGTTCAACAAGCTTAGCAGAATCAGCGCGACTGCATTGGACTCTTACAAGTGGTTAAGATGGTAAATTTTATGTTGTGTTTTGCTTGCGCCACCATTAAAAACCTGAAAATCGGGCTGGGGAGGAAGCTCAGTGGTAGAGAGCTTGCCTAGTGTGTGCGAGGCCCTGGGCTCCATCCCCAGCACTGTAAAAAAAGAAAGAACAACCTAGGCACCTCCACCATTTAGGGCCAACCCAGACCCCGTACCCAGGCCCCGTGCCCAGTCCCCGGATTCCTCTGCAGTGGCTGCCCTCCCGCCATCCCTCTAGCTACCACGTTCCCCAGTTCCGCCCAGATCTTCAGCTGTTCCCAAGCAAGGCTCACACTTGCTTATCAACCCCACCTTCCAGCTGCTTTCTGTGCTTGGAATGTCCTTTCCCTCCCCTTGTCAGCCTTTTGAAGTGGCTTTTGAGTGCTGCCTCCCACTTCCCAGCAAGCACTCTACCACTGAGCTGCAGCCCAAGCCCACCCTTTGAATTCTAATCTTTTTTCTTTCTTTTTTTAAAAGGAGAGAGGGACTGTGAGAGAGAGAGGGAGAGAGAAGGACAGAATCAATTGTATTTAGTTTTTCACGTGGCCTTCATTACTGGGACACTTCGGTGTGTAAGTGGTGCTAGGGATCGAACCCGTGTCCTCCTGCTTGCCAGGCAAGTGCTGTAACTGTTGAGCCGCCGCTCCAGTCCCAAATTCCAATCATCTTTCATGAATGTATGCTACTCTGTGAAATCTCTTACTGCTTCTTCTCCAGAAAGAATTAACACCCAGGGTATGTGCCTCCCATTCCACCATCACCACCATGACCTTAGCTACGGTTTAATGGCGCTTACTACATGTACAAGGTCATTCAAATACAAGACTGCATCAATATCTCTGCTAATCTTCACAATAACCTGTGTTGTCCTCATTTTATAGGTGAAAAAAATGAGGTTCAGAGAGGGAATATCTCATGCTCAAGATCACACAGCTAGTAAGCTGTGGCCCTGAGACTTAAATCTTCCTAATTCTAGAGAAAAGCTTTTCGCTACTATAACAAATGCCTGAGATTAATCAATTTAAAAAGAGGAAAAGCTTATTTTGACTCACAGGTTTGGAGTTTTCAGTCAATGATGCATGAGGCCTATGCACTTTCCTCAAACCCGAGTGCAAGAGAAAGAGGGGGCTGGAGCAGTGGATCAGTGGTTACGGCGCTTGCCTGGCCTGTGCAAGGACGTGGGTTCGAACCCCAGCACCACACACACATCAAAGTGTCAGAGCAACGAAAGCCACACAAAAAACTAAGTAAAATTGATTCTCTCTTTCTGTCCCCCTCTCTCTAAAGAAAAAAAGAAAGAGGAAGTGGTTGAGGTCCCTTTATCCCTTTTACAGCCATGCCCACCCCCCTCCCACCAACAACCTAAAATCTCCCACTAAACCCTACCTCTTAGAGTTTTCACCATCCCCTAATAGTGCCTCCCTGGGGAACCAAGTCTTTTCTTTCTTCTTTCTTTCTTTCTTTTCTTTCTTTTTTTTTTTTTTTAAGAAAAAGAGGGATGGCCGGAGCAGTGGTTTGATGGTTACGGTGCTTGCCTGGCATGCACGAGGAAGCGGGTTTGAACCCTAGCACCACATACGCAATGAAGTATCAGAGTAACAAATGCTACATGAAAAACTAAATAAAATTGATTCTCTCTCTCTCTGTCCCCGCTTTCTCTCTTAAAGAAAGAGAAAGAGAGGGACAATGAGAGAGAAAGAGAGAGAATTAATTTTATTTAGTTTTCCATGTGTGCTTCATTAATCTGATACTTTGTTATATGTGGTGCTGGAGTTCGAATCCACATCCTCACACATGCCAGCCAAGTGCTGTAACCACTGAGCCACCACTCCAGCCCCGGGACCAAGTCTTTAACACCTGGGCCTTTGAGGGACACTTACCTAAACCATAGCACCACGCGACTCTGATCGTCTCCAACATACCCTAATTGTTGCATGGTCTGTGTAATTGTTTAGTTTACTGCCTCCCCGATTAGGTGAACGTTGTGCCTTCCTTATCCTGAGGGCCTGGCACAGAGAGGGTGCTTATTTTGTGGAAATTTTGTTGTACGCCCTCAAATAAGTCATTTTCCACGCTCTCTCCTCTAATTCCGCCACTTCTATTTTCCCTCCAGGAATCTGCACTTTGGCAATCACTAAAGAGACGTCCCCAGACAATCAATAAATAATAATGTTGGAGAATTTAAAATAAGAACGTAGATTATTAAAGTTACAAATCTTCGGTCTTTATGCCTTCAATAAAACATGCATCTATTAATAATGGATACTGGCTCCTGCCTGCTGAGGCTGAGAAGGGCAGAAGAGTGACCAGTTGAAAGATGCAAATATTTTTTCCCCTTACCCAGCTTGGCTGCCAAGATGCCACTTCCCTGACAAATTGCTCATCATTTGTAAAGGTTTAAAATTGTCAACAGCATGGAAAGGGTGGGACGTGCAGCCTCAGGAGCCCTCAGTGAGAGGTCATTTCTTAAGACCTTGCCTTGCCTGCCTGCCCGCCCCCAGCTTCTCTCCCTGTTCTCTGGCAACATTGCTTTCTCAGGTTCACTTTTCCCCCTAACCTCTTCCCCGGTCTCCCCTCCCCTCCTCACCACTTCTCTTCCCTTCCCTCCTTTCCCCCCCTTCCAATTCACCTCCCTCCTCCTCAGTGACCTCAACCACTCCCAGGACCATCAATTATCATCATTTTCTTTTATAAAGAGGGAGGGACAGTGAAAGAGAGAGGGAGAGAGAATTGATTTTTATTTAGTTTTTCATGTGGCTTTCTTTGCTGCGAGACTTTGTTGTGTACGTGGTGCTGGGGTTCGAACTCGGGTACTCACGAATGCCAGGCAAATGCTGAGCCACTGCTCCAGCCCTCAATTAGCATCTTTGCCTGAAAGGAAGACGACAATGGAGAGGTTCAGAGAGATAACAAGGGGACAGGCCCTCTGCTGTAAGAGCTATGGCTTTTACTCCAAGAATGAAGCCACCACTGGAGGATTATAGGATGGCATGGTGTGATGACGGCTTGAAAGAAATCTCCTTGGAGGCTGTGATTAAAATGGACTGGAGAATGACGGGAGCACGCTATGGTTTGGATCTTAAATATTCCCCAAAGTCTGCGTTGAAGGCTTTCACCCAGCATGGTGCTCTTAAGAAGTCCTGGGGGCTGGAGCAGTGGCTGGGCAGTAGAGCACTTGCCTGGCATGCATGAGGACCCAGGCTTGATCCCCAGCACCACATACACAGAGAGATAAAGGAAAAACAAAATCCAGATGAAAAAAAATTAATTTTCTCACTCTCTCTTTATCTGGGGGGGGGGGTCCTTGAGATTGAACCCAGGGTGCTTAACCACTGAGCCACATCCCAGCATGTTTTATTTTTTATTTTGAGACAGGGTCTCGCTACATTGTTTAGGGCCTTGCTAAGTTGGTGAGGCTGGCTTTGAACTTGTGATCCTCGTGCTTCAGCCTCCTGAAACACAGGGATTACAGGTGTGCACGACCACAACTGGCATCTCATGCTCTCTTAAAAAAAAAAAAGTTGTGGAAACTTTAGGAGAAAGGATCTAGTGGGAGGTTTGAGGTCCTTGGGGACATGCCCTTGAAAGGGATAGTGGGACCCTAGCCCCTTCCTCTTCCTCTTTTGCTTCCCAGTCATGAGATGAATGGTTTTATTCTGCCATGATATGCTGCCTTACCAAGGGTCCCAAATCACTCCAGGAGGCATCATCCATATACTGGGGCCAATTGACCATAGACTGTAACCTCCAAAACCGTGAGCCAAAATAAACATTCCTCTTGAGTTGATTATCTCAGGTATTTTGTTGCAGCAACCGAACACTGACCAACACAGGGCAGAAGCATGAAAACCAGTTAGAATATTGTCATCACCCAGGCAAGAGAAGCTGGTAGTTTGGAATAGAGTGGATGCAGTGAGGAGTTGAGGTTGGATACAGGATGTGTTTTAAAGACAGAGGTGATAGAATTTGCTGATGGGTTGGAGTGGGGTGTGAGAAAAAAGAGGAAGAAGTCAAGGATGTCACCACGGCTCTCGGCCTGAGCAACCGAAACGTAAGCATTTTCATTTCCTGAGATGACGAAGGCTGCAGGTAGGGAGGTTTGATGAGGAGTTTGGTCTTGGATGTGTGCGGTTTGAAAAGCCTGCTGGGTGTCTGAGAAGAGCTATCATATAGACAGTTGGACACATGGGTGCAGAGCTCAGGAGAAAGGTCCAGAGAAGGTCAGAGACGGTATGCAAAGTCACAAGGTAAGAGGTCATGAGAGGAGAATGGTGTGACAGATGAGAACACGGGGAAGCACAGGATGCCATGGCCTTCCCTGGTTTAAAGGTCAGGAAGAGGAGGAAAAAATCAACAAAGAACTGTGGGAAGGCTGGAGCCGTGGCTCAGCGGTACAGCACCTGCCCGGCAAGTGTGAGGACCTGGGTTCGAGCCCCAGCACCACAACCAAGTGCCAGAAAAACAAGACTCAGGACTGGAGCAGTGGCTCAGTGGTTACGGCACTTGCCATGTGCTAGGATGCAGATTCGAACCCCAGCACCACATACACCACGAAGTGTTGGAGCAAAAAAAGCCACATGAAAAACTAAATAAATGGATGTCACTCTCTCACTGTCCCTCTCTGTCTTAAAAAAAAAAAAAAAGAAAAACAAGACCCCGATGAAAAAATTAAGTCGATTCTCTCTTTCTTCTCTCTCTCTCTCTTTTCTCTCTCTCTCTTCTTCTTCTTCTAAAAAAAGGAAAGAAAGAAAAGAAGAAGAGTGGGAAGTGGCCAGTGAGATAGGTAGGAATAAATCCACGAGAACACAGGGTCCTGAAGGCCAGATTCAGAAAAGGTTTTCAGCAGAGAGTGGTTATCTGTGTCAAGTGCTGCTGATGGTCACAGAAGGCGAGAAGCGACCGACCAGTGGATTTAGCAACATGGAGGCCCCTGGTGACCTTGAGAAGGGCACTGAATTTAGATTTTGGTCCTGTGATGGTGAGAGCCAAAGGGAAATTCAAGGGATTCCATAACTCATTAAAGAAAGAAGTCTCCCAGTTGTTCAAGACATCCCAACGCAACCTGGGGAATCATTGAGTTCTTACAAAGGTGCTGGATAAGGATGGTCGACAACCGAGGTATAGCACAACCACAGGGCTGCGGTGTGTTCCCCTGATATAAAGGAGTGGTGGGAGACACATTGTTGTGGTTATTAAGTTCTTATCATACTAGTGATGCAGGGCAGGTTTGATCCAGTTTGAGAATGGGCTCTGTCTCCTGGAGAAGCCACACTAGGCAGGGGCCACTTTATGGAGACAGTTGGCCAATGGGGACTTCCCTGTCACTCATCTGCAGGAGACACCGTCCACATATTGGCTTCTGTAAAATGTGCTCCCCAGAGTTGTCCAGTGCACAAGCCACACAGTAGGCCTAGTGTGACAAGCAGCAGCTACAGGGGTTTCCAAGTTCTACAAAGGTGAGAAGGTTTTCCAGAAGGTTACCAGAAGGGTGAGGGACTGCTGGCAGGCAAAGTAACAGATGTTCACCTCTACCAGGAAGGACAAAGTTCAGATGGAAATAAGGCATCTGGAATTCTCTTTATTCTTTAATACCCCAATCTTCAAAAGGAATTTTCCTTCTCTCTGCTTTTGCTCCCAAATGTCATCCTCTTTCCAGCTGGGAGGGTTTTTTCTAATCATTAGAACATATTGAGGGCTGGAGCAGTTGCTCAGAGGTTAGAGCACTTCCCTGCATGTGCGAGGACCCAGGTTCGAACCCCAGCACCACATGTACAACTAAGTGTTGGAGAAACAAAGTTCAGATGAAAAAATAAATGAAGTTGATTCTCTTTCTTAAAAAAAAAACAAACCTATTAAATAGAGTAAGCCTAAGCTGCTCTAATAAAAAGAACACAAAATACAGTGACTTGAAGAACATAGAAATTCATTCTCTCTCCTGTAACAGTCCCCAGATAAGTGGCCCAGCTGCCTTCTGCATGCCCATTGGGTACCACAGACCCTCCCAGCTGTTTCTCTATGTCTCTCACGTTCTGCTCATCGCCACTGTGAGAGCCTGGTCACAGCACATCTGTGTTCAGGGAAGAAAGAGCAGTCAGGCAGAAGGTTCCTCTACCTCTTCTGTTCACATGACGA
This sequence comes from Aplodontia rufa, assembly GCA_004027875.1. Lineage (NCBI taxonomy): Eukaryota > Metazoa > Chordata > Mammalia > Rodentia > Aplodontiidae > Aplodontia > Aplodontia rufa. The sequence goes on from PVKS010001825.1 coordinate 97,638, forward strand.
CTTAGCTGTGTGACCACACTAGCCATGAAGAAGGCTGGGACATGTTGTCTCTAGCTGGCAGTCAGCATGTGCCTGGCCTAAACTCCATTCCCGTGGAGCGGGTTTGAGTGCAGGGGCTTGCTTCTGGGACCCCCAACGATGCTCTGGTTTCTTATATAAAATGGTGTAGTAGTTGCATATGACCTGCACTCATCCTCCTACTTTAAATTATCTTTAGATTACTTATCATACCTAATACAACATAAATACTATGCAACTAGTTGTTTCACTGTATTGATTGGGGAATGTGGACAATAAAAGGGTCTGTACATGTTCAGAACAGACACAATTTTCCATCCACACTTGGTGGAAGGCAAAGATGCAGAGGGCCAACTGTAACAGGCAAAATTGGTTCTTTCTGCGCTCATCTCCTTTGCAAGCATTTTTATTTTTCATGCTTAGAAACTGAGAAATTGAATGTTCTTTCCCTGGTCCCTTTCTGACAACTTGACCCAGGTACAAGCCCTAGGTATCCACTTCAGTCCAAATACGGAGAGTCCCAGGCTACAGGTAGACTGAGAGAAGGGTGCGATCCGGTTTACCTGTCAACCAGCATAGGGGCCTGGGGGAGCGGTGATTAACTGCTCAGGGACGTGGGAAAGAGGAGATGCCATTGAGGTTTTGAGAGGGACAGGAATTCTTAAAGGGAAAAGGAGAACAGATGGCACTTTGCGCACATGGCACATGCAATTTCTGGCATATATTTTCACACTATTTTTTTCTCTGTTTTTGTGACTTTTTCTTCCTTTTCTGCTTTTCCTCTTGTACCCTTACAGTTACAAACACACCATGTAACTGTTGGAATTCTTGTTCACAAGTGACAGAAAACTCACCTCGAAGTGGCGGAAACAAACAAAGGGAATGTGGAAGTCTATGCGACTGAAAAGTTCAAGTTCATTTAAGACACGGCTAACCTCGGGAGCCCTGATGATGGCTGCATAACTTGGTCTTGCTCCAGCATCTGGCTCAGCCTTGCTCAGTGCTGGATCAGCGTTCTCACTCCACAGGATGCCCAGAGGGCCGCAGGCACCCGGGTCTAAACTCATCTCAGAGGGGCTGGCGTGGTGGCACAGCGGTTACAGGCACTTGCACTGCATGCGCGAGTACACGGGTTCAAACCCCAGCACCCATGTACACAACTAAGTGTTGGAGCATCAAAAGCCATGTGAAAAACTCAATAAAAATTGATTCTCTGTCTCTCTCTCTCTCTCTCACTGTCCTTCTCTCTTAAAAAAAAAACAACTCATCTCAGAGGAAGTAAGTGCAGAACCCGGCTGTCCAAGGTGCTTCATCGGTTCTGACAAGGTCACAGGATCACCCTCGAGAGGATCTGATTGGCTATAGACAGGTGCACAACCCTTTAGCCCTAGGGGTGGAGTCAAATGCTTTCTAAAGCACAGAGACTGAGAACTTCGAGGAAGTGGCTTGTTACCAAAGTAGGGTGAATGGACCTTTGGTTGCAAAAGCTATGCATGTCCACTTCCATGGAGTGGGAACTGAGGATCCTCTTGACATACTAGTTTTCTACCCTATTGTGGAAACTCTTAATCCTTGGTGATCAAAAGAGCCCTCAGAGTCCAGGAACCTACCCATGATCCTGAGAAGTGGCTGGTACAGGGCTCAAGGTCACCCAGCCATTTCCTTGGATGCATGAAGCGATCCATATCTGGAGACCAGAGAGGGTACAGGGCTTGTAGGAAGTCACAGGAAGCCAAGGCAGAGCTGGGATTTGAACCCATGCCATGTGAAGGCCAGACCCAAGCTCTGTGGGCCTGGCAGCTGCCACGCACATCAGCACCCTCACATCTGCTTGCTTCCTTGTATATTTTTACAAGGTTGTTAATTACCAGCCATAAAGCTCGACAAACATTTTGATAGGCTTTAAAAGCTCATGAAAACAGCATTACGTTTTAAGGCATGGTTTCCTAATTAACCTAATTAACTGTCAGCCTCACAACCTGCTGGTTTCCAGACAAGGCGAGCTGTGCCTCTCCTCTTCTGATTCAGCCCCAGCGGACAGGTCTTGGAGCAGCCGTTGTCACAGTCCCTGAGCCTGGAAACCAGCCCACATGTGGCCCAAGGTGTGGGCTGTTGGAAGCAGGATCTGTACAGTATTGTGACTGCTTATGTCCCCTGGATGATCCCACTCCAGGACAGAGACACTGGCAGGGAGATAGCCCAGAGTAAAGTGAGCAGGTGAGGGGTTGGGGATTTAGCTCAGTGGCAGAGTGTTTGCCTAGCAGGCACAAGGCCGTGAGTTCGGTCCTCAGCCCTGAAAAAAAATTAAAAATGAAAATAAATAAAAAAGGGAACAGGTGGACAAGTTCCCAGCTCAGTCCAGGACCAACCCAGGCCACGGTGCATACATTTTTGGGGATGGGGGCTTCCCCGATGTTGCTCCCTTTCCAGAGATCTGACCTCATGCACAGCCCTGGCCAGGCTTCCCTCAACTGCCGATGGACTCACCTGGACACCTGACCCAAAGATGGTTCTGATCTGTGGTCTGGATCAAAGAGATGAGCCAACCACAGGCAGCTCTGGCAATGGACAAACGGAACCAGGGGGTGGTGTGTGAGTTTACTAGGGCTGCCGTGACAGAGTGGCACAGACAGGACGACTGTAACAACAGGAGTTCCTTCCTCGCAGCTCTGGAGACTGGAAATCTAAGTAAAAGCCAGCCAGTGTCCGCCTCTCCTTTGGCTTGTTGATGGTTCCAGTCTCCCTGTGTCCTCACATGGCCTTTCCTCTGTATTGGAGAATCCCTGGTGTCAGATTGGATTAGAGCTCACTCCAGTAGCTTCATTTAACTTAATCAACTCTTTAAAGGCCTGATATCCAAGTACAATCACATTATGAGGTACTGGAGTTTAGGGCTCCAACACACAAATCTTGGGAGGGCATAATTCCCAAAATAGCAAAGGGCTTGTACTAAAAAATCACATGGACTCTGAGCTGGGACAAGGGAGCAGCCATGGCCAGTTCTCTCTAAAGGTCTCAGCTGCACACCCTGAACATGTTACTGCAAGCACCTGGGACCTGCCATCTTCCACCTGAAGGCTCCCCAACCCCCAGGGTTTGAACCCAGGGGTGCTCCCCAGCCCTTTTTATTTTTTATTTTGAGACAGGGTCTCTCTAAGTTGCTGAGGCTGGTTTTGAACTTGGAATTGCTTCCTGAGTTGCTGGGATCACATGCGTGTGCCACCGTGCCCAGCACCTGAAGTTATCTGATGTCTTCTGCTGTGGGCTCATCCACCTGCATTCAGGGAGAGCCAGAGCACCAGGGGGTTAGTGCCCAGGAAACCGATGGGGTACATACCTCAGCTCATTTGCCCCTGGGGTGGGGTCCTCTGACCCATGTTCTATGTTGTCTCCACTGTCCACTGGTGGGACTGGGTTCCTGTTGCCCACCATATTAACTGACCTCAATACTCATCCTCCCTTTCTCTGTCTCCCCTTCCCACATCCCTACCAGTATTTCTGATATCACCTCCCAAGTGAACTACTTGCATCTGGATTTTTGTCTCAATTTTGACTTCTGGGGGCCCCAGAACACAGGTGGCATGTGAACATCATGTAGGATCTGAGCAGAGGAAGCCAGCAAGGAGGGTAGAGAGAGACATGAGCTCCAGGATAGGGACAGGTTAGAAGTCCCGGGACTCTATCTCTGGTGCCTGTGAGCACTGCTCTGTATCCTTCCCCCTTGACTCTCCAAGTGGTCTTATCAAGCGGGAGGATAGGTGTTCTGGAATATACAATAATTGAGCCATTGTCTGATTCAGGTGCAGAGGAGCCTCTTTGAACTCTTCCAAAATCTTCCCTCTGAAATATGCAATTATGAAGTTAGAGAAAAACTTTTGCTTTGGTGGAAAAGTACCACCAAAGACATTCTGTGGCATAAATGTGCCCCTCAGAAGGAATCCACATTGTGCAGAGCTGAAGCCAGGAGGAGTGGGGCAAATTTGTATACAGGTCAAGAGCTACCCAGAAGTGTGGAGAATTGAGCCCCGCCTCCCCATCCTTTTCTTTGGGGATAAAACATGATCACATCTTTTCTGGTTGGTTGGAATGAGCTTGGCTGAGGACCTTGAGAAAAAAATTACAAAGACCTACAGGGAAATGGCCATAGATGTAGAGGGAGTCTGCACCACAACAGTGTTGGACACTAGGATTTTCATACTTCCTTCCCGCTACCTTGGGCATGTTATTTTACTACTCTGAGCAGAGCTGAATGTCAAGTGTAAGGTTTAAGGTCAGACTCTTAAAAATAAGACATAGATGTTGGAAGTCTTCCAGGAAACAGAATAGGATCATAAATTATATTTCTAAAATCTAAACACCTGCTGCTTTAGTTCTTCCTATAGAATTCCTTAGACTTTTTGGCATGGTGCAGGAGGAATAGACCCTGTAAGGTGTCAGATCAGAGATCAGTGAGTGTGTTGGCTTCTGGGTCACAGGGGATCTCATTCATATGGGTCGTTGCTATCTCAGATGGGTATGCACTCCAGGTGATGTGGGAATCTCCAAAGCAGGGTCCCGCTCTCAAGTCAAGGACAGCATGATATTTATAATAATAATGGGAAAATGATTATGATCACAATATCTCCTGGTTACAGAAGAGAAAACTTCACTTTTGGCATGGCTCAATGTCAAGGTGGCCCTAACCCTAACTCAATAGTCAGAATGTCCTCAATGATAGGATAATTGGGAACAGGCTGGACAATAGATTCCTATTTGGGTCAAGGTAAGCTAAGTTGCACCGAGGTTGTTAACACGTAAGGAGGTGAGGAGCCAGCTGAGGATTGGGGTTGGCTTTGAGGAAGGGCTAATTTTGGTAGCTGAAGCCAGCAGGACTGAACAAAACTTTCTTCCAGTGGCTTCCATCCTTCATCATCCAGAGTGTCCCTGCCCCACTCCACTTGACACATGCATGATGGATTTTAATTGATGCCTCAGAATTGCAAAACGAGGGCTGGTTCTCCCTCCTTTCTGTCCACTCACCTTCAAGAATGTAATGAGTTTGTCTAGGTTAAAATGTTTTATTGAAGCTCAGTGCTAGTGATATCACTGTTAGAGTAAATCCCAAACTAATAGAAGCTGAGTGTAATTCAAAATAGCAATTAATCTCTGTTGTAGAGAGCAAGAAAACTTAACAAACCACTGTTCAAATATTTATTAACCTGGGAAGCTAGACAGATACCATTGTCCTATGCCTGTGGGCAATTGAAATGAAATTGTTTTGCTCTTATGTGTGGATGGTGTGGGTTCAGGAACAATGTCAAGGAATGAGGGAGCCAGAGCCCTCTCTGAGGAGCGGTCTTTTAGGTTAGACTTCCTTGGCACTTCTTGACTATTCTGGAATTTTCTCTACAAGTGCTAGGCTACTCTCACAGGCATCACCAACCACCTGTCCACTTCCCATAAGTTCCCCCAACTAAAACCTAAAAAAGGGTGAGTGGAAATAAAGCCTGGCACATGGAAGAGAAGAGTCCAGGCTTTCCCAAGGGTCACTGATGGTTTCCAAAGATGGCCACCAACAATCCCTCAGGTTCCTGGACACACAGGCTGCTCCTCCTGCCAACAGGTGGAGCCATTTCTCCTCCCTGCAATCTGGGCTGAACTTGTAACTAGCTTTCACAGGCTACTGGGCCAATTCTTGGCCTAGACTTAAGAGGCTGGGCAGCATGTGCTCTCTTGGAGCCCTGAGCCACTGAAAGAAGTCCACTGAAAGAAGTCTCACTCTGCTGGAGAGTGAGAACCAAGTAGTCCCTCCCTGTTCCAGACACCTCTTGACAGTCCAGACCGCCAGGAATGAGATAGGGATTTAGAATAAAGAAATATTGAATCTTGGGGAAACACCCTCGAGCCATTGAGGTGCAGAAGGCACAGTGGTAAAACTTGAGCCTGTGTGCCTGTGTCCTGTGCCTTTGGCCTGTGTCCTCGGCCTGCACCCTTGTAAACTGAGGAAATACGCAGGCTCTGGAAAAGTGGTGTGAAATTGTGCACCTCCACCCTGGATCCACCTCCAGGCTGGCCCATGATGCAGTCTTTCTGTAAATATTGGACTCTGAGCCCCAGTGGCTGCTGCTTCTCTGTCCTGAGACAGCCCACATTCTCCCTTGAATGTGTGTCTATCTAAATAAGCCTCTGTCTATGCCCCTGGCTCATGATGAAATTCTTCTTGGTCACGTATGCCAAGGATCCCTCTGGTCCTGAGTTGAGGTCCCACTCTCCTCGGAGAACTCCTCAGACCTTTCTCTGGAGACCTCTCTTCACTGGAGACAGAAAGAGGGGATTGACAACAGGAACTTAGAGGCAGGACAATGGTAGGAGCAGTTTAAGGCTGAGGTTCAGGACTGAACCCTTAAATAGGAAGGGGCCAGAACTTTCCTACTTATGTCATGAAAGTTCTAGCCCCCTGATGTCCCGGCTGAATGTGTGAATGACCCCCACAAACATCCAGTGTATTGGAACTACACCTGATGGCTGTATTTGGTCATCCCCTAGGACTATAAAAAATTAATAAATCAGGCTGGAGCAGTGGCTCAGCAGTTACGGTGACTGCCTGGCATGTGTGAGCCCGTGGTATGCAACAAAGTGTCAGAGCAACAAAAGTCACATGAAAAACTAAATAAAAATTGATATTCTCTCTCTCTCTCTCTCTCTCTCACTGTCCCTGTTTGTTTGTTTGTTTATTTAAAAGAGAGAGGGACAGTGAGAGAGATAGAGAGAAAGAGAATCAATTTTATTCTGTTTTTCATGTGACTTTTGTTGCTCCACTATCTCATAGTGTATGTGGTTCTGGGGTTTGAACTCACATACTCGCGTTTGACAGGCAAGTGCTGTAACCACTGAGGCACCACTCCAGCCCTGTCCCTGTCTCTTTAAAAAAAAATTAATAAATCATTTAAGCCACTAAATCTGGTATTGGAGAAGCTTGTTAAATAGCAATGGACCATTAAAACAACGGACCTTGTAAGACTGGATACTGGCTTCCCCTGCCAGTTTGGGTGTTGCAAACTACATCTTGTCAAACTTGGAAATCTGGGTTGAAGGCTGGAGCGGTGGCTTGGTGGTTACGGCACTTGCCCGGCATGCGCAAGGAAACGAGTTCAAAGCCCAGCACCACGTACACAACTGTTAAAGCAACAAAAGCCATGTGAAAAACTCAATAAAAATTGATTCTCTCTGTCTCTCTCACATTGTCCTTCTCTTAAAAAAAAAAAGAAAGAAAGAAAAGAAGAAATCTGGGTTGACACCCATGTGGACTTCCAGAAGCCAGACACCCGTCAGGGTTGCTGTATTGGTCTGCCCATCCAACTTCAAGCCCAAACTCGTATCCTTCAAATCAAGCCAGTATTGCTTACTGAGCGTTCACAGATGATCCCAGCCTCCAAGGAGTTTCCAGGCCAAAAGGGAGAAAGGCAGGAAGATAACATGCAGGGTGCAAGATGCTGAAATAGTACCAGGACATGGACCCATGGAGTCCACAGGGTGGGGGTGACGGCTGGGGTGTAGCTCAGTGGTACAGCACATGCTTAGCATGCACAAGGCCCTGGGTTTGACCCCCAGCACTGCAAATCAGCAAATCAATCAATCAATAAAAACGAGGTGGGATGGCAGGCACACACAGGTAGTCTTCATGGGGAGAGGTATTTGAGTGCTTGGTGGGGAGGTGTTCAGGAAGGTCATTTCCATGTCAGCTGTCAGCTGTCCCCTGTGGCCTTTCTCTCTTTTTATTATTTTTTCTATTTATTTTTTAATTTTAATGGAAGTATAGTATCTAAATTGACATTTATTGTCCAGGGAACATTTATTTTTATTTTTATTTTTCAGGCTGAGGACTGAACTCAGGGCCTTGCGTGTGCTAGGCAAGCGCTCTGCCACTGAGCTAAATCCCCAACCCCCAACATTTATTTTTTGTCCTCCCCCCAATACTTCTTCTCTTTATTTTTATTATTGTTACTTTTTTTGTTTGTTTTTGGCACTGGGGATTGAACTCAGGGGAACTTAACACTGTGCTACATCCCCTGCCCCCACCACCTTTTTAAAAAATTTTTTTATTTTAAGACAGGGTCTCACTAAGTTGTTTAGGGCCTTGCTAAGTTACTTAGGGCCTCACTTTGCTGAGGCCGGCTTTGAACTTGTCATTCTCCTGCCTCAGTCTCCCGAGCCACTGGGATTACAGGTGTGTGCCACTGCACCTGGCCTAAGGAAAATTTTAAACATGACATGAAGGTTGATGATGGAGCAGATTGGGAAGAACCGGAGATCCAACCAGAAATGGGAAGCTCAGTGGTGAGGGAGGTGCCTTGGTTAAGGTGAGGGAATTATGGTGGAAAAAGGCCACAAAGACTGGTGGCAGGAGTGGAGAGCCCAGGATTCAGAGGCTCCAGGTGAGCAACTCACTGTGCACTGTTCCCAACCTGGTACTCATTCCACTACTGAGTGAGTGGAAAGTAACGCTAAAGGTGAGAGATACAGGAGTGTGAGGAGGTAGGTACGGAAGATTCTGGCAGCTTTGTTTGTGAAGTTAAGAACTTGGAAAGAGGTGTTAGAACGATGACTCAGTTGTGAGGATGGGGTTAATGTGAGGACCGGGCAAACTCCGTCTTGTCCAGAGCACTCACACAGAGAGCAGCATGACCTAAAACTGCCTCTATTGGGAGACACTACAAGGCTCTAAAAACAACTTAAGAATGTAAACCATGGCTGGAGCCAAAAGAAAACCTTGACAAACAGCTACCTATAGGGTCCAATGTCCTTGTGGTAGAAACACAAAAACCCCTAGGCCCATAGCCAACAACAGCAACGGTCACAGTCTCCCACCTGCCTTCACCCAATCCTGTAACGCCAAGGCTTGTAACTCCCCGCTTGCAGAATTTTCCTTTATAAACCCTGACTCTCTGAGTCTCAGGCCGCTCTCCTCCACGCGCTGCGTCAGAGTGCTGGACGGTGGACGGAGCTCGAGCTTGTACTCAATAAACCCTAGATGATTGCAGCGCGGGCTCTGTGGTGGTTTGTTTGGGGGTCTCATGGATCGGGCATAACACAGTGTTATCACCCTTGCCTAACATGCACGAGGACCTGGGTTTGAACCCCAGCACCACATACACAACTAAGTGTTGGAGAAACAAAGGCCAGATGAAAAAAATTAATAAAAAATTCATTCTCTCTCTCTCTCTCTTTCTTACTCTCACCCTTTCTCTTTAAAAAAAAAAAAAGTACTTGGAAAGAGGCTGGAGATAAAGCTTAGTGGTATAGCACTTTCCTAGGATGCTCGAGGCCCTGGGTTCAGTTCCCAGCAACACATACACACACACACAATTGGAAAGAATCTAAATGTCTACCATAGGAAAATAGTTACATAAATTATAATTGAATGGTATGAAAGAGCTAAAAAAATGAACTCAGCTATGTGTAACAATATGGGTAATCCCGAAAACAAGTCATTGCAGGAAGAAAAGTTGCATAAAGATACACACAATAAGGGGCTGGAGCGGTGGCTCGGCAGTTACAGAGCTTGCCTGGCATGCACGAGTACACGGGTTCAAACCCCAGCACCCACATATACAATTAAGTGTCGGAGCAAAGAAAGCCATGTGAAAAACTCAATAAAAATTGATTATCTCTGTCTCTCTGTTTGTCTCTCTCTCTCACACTGTCCTTCTCTCTGAAAAAAAAAAAAGATACACACAATAAAAAAACCACCTCTGGGCATGTGGCACACACCAGTAATCCCAGAGGCTCGAGAGGCTGAGGGAGGAGGAATCCAAGTTCACAGCCAGGCTCAACAGTTTAGCAAGGCCCTACGCAACTTAGCAAGACCCTATCTCAAAAAAATGGGCTGGAGATGTGGCTCAGTGATTAAGTCCCTCGGTTCATCCCTGGTACCAAAAAAAAAAAATCACCTATTCTCTGAAAACCATAAAACAATATGATATCTATCTATCTAGATGAATATATAATTATATATAATTACCCAGGGCCTCATGGATGCTAGGCACTTGTTCTACCACTGAGCTGCTCCCCCACCCATGTAAACATATTTTTAAACATCTAGGAGGTACCAACTAAATCCAAGATTGGGAAGAGACTATGGACCAGGATTGTGGGGAACAACAAAGAAGACTTGTGCTTTATTTATAACATTCTATTAATTAAAAAAAAGAATATTCAACTGTAACTAATATAATTAAATATTAATTAAATATAAAATAATGAATTAAAGATTAGATTCATAGGCATTGTTACCCCCCAAAATAGCTCAGATCTCTGCTGTGACACGTGGCAGCTCTTGTGTCACTGAGCAGCACCGGAAGGGGCAGTGCAGTTCTTCCTCTTGTACAGACAGACAGCATGAGGCTTGGAAAGGCTAAATGAGAGTCAAGATCACATGGAATATAAATGGAGGATTTGAACCCAGGCCCGTCTTAATCCAAAAGTTTTGCCCTCTCCTATGTACCCAGGAGCAAGAAGAGGACTGATGGACACAGAATCGCCTGAGATCCCTCACAGCGCACAAGTGCCCAGGCCTGACCCTCAGATGCTGATGTGTTGACAGGGGGTGCACGGAGGCTGCACTTTTTCTTTCAAAGAGGTCTCGATGTTCTGCCAGGTTTGAGGACGGCTGCCTTAGCTGGTGGCCCCCGGATCAGCCATGGTGGGTAACCCTTCAAGTACCCCATATTACTGTCTTTTTGGACAATGATTTTACGAAAAGTAAAAGTTTGTGAAACTCTGGGAGGCATTTTTAAAGGAGTCTCACAAAGCCAGTGTCAATATTTGGTTCTCATTTTCTCTCTTTTTCTTTTTGGAGAGAGGAGAGAGGGACAGTGAGAGAGAGAAAGAGAGAAGCAATTTTATTTATCATGTGGCTTTCGTTGCTCCAAGACTTCATTTTGTACGTGGTGCTGGGGTTTGAACTCACGACTCACGCCTGCCAGGCAAGCACTGTAACCGCTGAGCCACCGCTCCAGCCCCATCTCTCTTTTTATTTTATTTTATTTTTTAAAGAGAGGGATAGTGAGAGAGAGAGAGAGAAAATTCGTTTTATTTAATTTTCCATGCGTTTTTCGTTGCTCCAACACTTTGTTGTGTATGTGGTGCTGGGGTTTGAACTCACGACTCACGCATGCCAGGCAAGCACTGTAACCACTGAGCCACTGCTCCAGCCCCATCTCTTTCTCTTTTTATTTTTTTTAAAGAGAGGGATAGTGAGAGAGAGAGAGAGAGAGAGAGAGAGAATCCATTTTATTTAGTTTTTCATGCAGTTTTCGTTGCTCCCAAAATTGTTGTGTACGTGGTGCTGGGGTTTGAACTTGTGTCCTCACACATGCTTGGCAAGCACCATAACAGCTGAGCCACCACTCCAGCCCCCTCTCTCTCTTTTTAAATCAGAGAATGTGAGACACTCAAGAAAATGCTGCATGAGTCTTTTTCAGAGCACCCAGCACCTCCCAGAGGACTGTGCAGTCCAATTTAAAAAGAAAATGGACTCTGTCCTCCAACTTCCATGGATGCTCCCTTGAGGGTAGAAATCCGTGCCTATCAGTTTCACTGCTGTGTCCCCAATACCTACAGCAGTGCCTGGGGCCTAGCAGGTGTCAGTGAATAGAGTTGAACAGCATGAACCAAGGGCAGAACTGGGCAAAGCCCTTAGAAGCCAGCGAGCTCGCTAGTCTTCAAACTTGTGTCAAATGAAACCTGGCCTGGAAGTCTCACATTCGAACAAACTCTGAGGTCCCTCTGCAGGTGTCTTGGGCATTCTCCCTCCCGTGTTGGTGACAGAAACACTGACCAGAGAGTTGACATCTTCCCCACAAAATCCTATATTTAAAAATCATAGATGCTCACAAGCTAGAGTTGTTTTTCTGTTTGGATCAATTTCTTAAAGAAAGGCCTAAAGAGAAAACAAGGATGAACAAAGCCTATCTCAATTTCCTGGACTGAGAACATTTCCAGTCCCAGCAAAATCCCTTCCTGAACAGGTGGCCAGGGAAGCCCGTGTCTCCCTCCTCACTTAATCAGGCTCACAGGGAAATACAGGCACTGGGTCTTGTGGTTTAGAGGTGCTAGAAGGGAACAAGTTGTTTTGTTTTTGTTTTTATTTATTTATCAATTTTTTTTTGTACTGGGAATTGAACCCAGCAGCACTTAACTCCTGAGCCATATCCCCAGCCCTTTTTATATTTTGTTTTAAGACGGGGTCTCACAAAGTTGCTCAGGGCCTCATCAAGTTGCTGAGACTGGCTTTGAACTTGTGATCCTCCTGCCTCAGTCTCCTGAGCCCCTGGGATTACAGGTGTGCACCACTGTGCCCAGTGGGAATGAGTTATTTTATAGGCAGTTGGTGCAAATTGCTTTCGATGGGCAAATGTTGGAATTCTTCCTTGAGTAAGAACGGCTCTGTCGTTTGGGAGAATATTTCAAGGGCCTATTGATTATGCAAAGAAACGCCTGGGGAACTGATGAGCTTCCTGCTAAGGGCCAGTGGTTGCTGCGCATCAGTTTTCCCCAAGGACTGCATTTTTCACTTGTGTCTTATACCTTTGCCCATCTCTTTATTTTTAGCCCTCATTTAGCATTTGAACCGATGACTATAAATGGCGCAAGAGAGGAGATGGGGAAGAGAGAACTTGGCCACATCCCAGGGTGAAAGCAGGGAAGGTGCCTACTAAGACAGTCTGGGGAGGAGGGCAGCATTGGCCACAACAACATCTAATGCTCAGTTTAAGAGATTATTTATTCTGTGATGACTCCTCGGTCCCCTTATTCCCAAATCTTCAGTATCAATTATAACCCCAATAGTAGGTTGAATTGTCTCCTCCCCGGCGGCGGGGCAGATATATTTAAATCCTAATCCACAGAAAATGCAAACATGACCTGATATGGAAAAAAGGCTTTTGCAGATATAATTAAGTAAAGGATTTTGGGATGAGATCATCCTGGATTATCTAGGTGAATAATAAATATAATGACAAGTGTCCTTTTAAGAAATGAGTGAAGGTGGAGGCAGAGAGTGAAGCTATCTGCTGCGAGCCAAGGAAAGCCTGGTGCTACCAGAAACTGGAAGAGGCAAGGGGGGATTCTCCATGGCTGCTTCTGGAGGGACTGTGGCCCTACTGACACCTTCATGTTGGATTTCTGATCTCCAGAACTGTGAAAATAAATTCTGGGGATTGTGTGTGTGTGTGTGTGTGTGTGTGTGTGTGTATGTGTGTGTTTTCTTGTTGTTTGTTTGTTTCTAGAGATGGAGTATTACTATGTTGCCTACCTTGGCCTCAAACTCTTGGGCTCTAGTGATCCTCCTGCCTCAGCCTCCTAGTACTACAGGTGTGTGCCTCTGTGCCCAGCTTCATTTTTGTTCTAAGACACAAAGTTCATGGTTTTTCTTATTTTGTTTTAAAGAAAAAAGCAAAATGCTTTTTATTGAGCACCTGCTAAGTACCAACATTTTTATTTTTAAAGAGAAAGGGACAGTGAGAGAGAGAGAGAGAGAATCAATTTTATTTCATTTTTCATGTGACCTTTGTTGCTCTGACACATAGTTGTATGTGTGGTCCTGGGGTTTGAACCCGTGTACTCGCGCATGTCAGGCAAGCACTGTAACCGCTGAGCCAATGCTCCAGCCCAGTCTGTGGTTTTTCTATGGCAGCTCTGGGAAACTAACAGACCCTCAATGGCCTTGTGTTGATGGAGTGTTGGGATGAAGGCATGGGCTCTGTGAAGGTTACCATAGGACATCAATGAGAAGTATGTTTCCCTGAATACTGCACGGGACTGCTGTAGCTCGGATCTGGAATGTTTATCACAGGTCTATGTTAAATGCTTGTTCCTCAGCTTACTGCTATTGGCAGGTGGTAGAAACCTTTAAAAGGTTGGGTCTATTTAGGTCACTGGGGACATGGTGTCCAGGGGATGGTGGGATGCAGTCTCTTCCTCTCTCCCTTTTTCACTTCCTGGCCACCTGAGTTGAGCATCTTGCTCCACCACATGCCCCCTGCCATGTGCCACTTGCCACTGGCCCTAACTTGGAGGGGTCAATAATTCTGATGTCCCTGACTTGTTTATCAGACTTCTCTCCCATTCCACGGTCTATCCTGCCTTTCCAGTTTATAAATGGATTCCCGGCTCACCAAGCTCTAGGGATTCAATCTGAGTCCTGCACCTGAGATTTCAAAGCTAGAATAATCAGAGGGACCCACTTTATCAGTTGGAGGACCCAAACATGACCACTTCTATTTTAATTTTCCACTCTTTCAAGTCCTCACGTGCCCTTACTAGTACAAGCCTCCAAATCTCCCTTGTTAGGTCTCCCCTGATCCCTGGAATTTTTCAAGTCTGGGGGATAACTTGAGGCTTGGGCATCACGATGGTTCCAATACTATCCATGGGTGGAACTAGAACACTCATCGGTCCTGTAGTCACTGCCACACAGTGTTGCTCTGAAGACTGGTTTTGCATAGTCCCTTGGGTACTTGGCTGTTGCTTCTGAATGTTCTTGCTCATTTGCCGCATTCGTTCTAGCCTTTCCTCCTCCTGGGCTCCTTCACGGCATTTATTACTATTTAAATCACATATTGCTTATTTACCTGCTTATCATCTGATTCCCACATGGGGTGCAAATTCCATGCGCATGCTTTCCACGTCTGCTTTATTTACCACCATTTTATTTGCAGAAGAGTAGGTGCTTAATACATATTACTTAAATCAATGAATGGATGAAGAAATGAATGAATAAAGTGTCAGAAGCAATGGAGAGAGCCGTTCCGGAGCTGGAATCTAAACCCCCTGAGTGGAAGCTAGTTGCACACGTGCTTCCACTCTCCATTCCTGCGTCTATGTGGTCACTAATCAAGTCATTCTTTTGTGCTGAGGCTGGAGATAGTTCCTAAATCTTCAGTACAGTGGTCCAGCCACATCATCTAATGAATTGGAGGAGGTCAACACAACGGGACTCTTTTCTTTTAAATCTTTTTTGTTTGTTTGCTTGTTTTCGTACCAGGGATTGAACCCAGGATCTCTTCTTAACCACTGAACCACATCCCCAGCCTTTTTTATATTTTCCTTTGAGACAGGGTCTCACTAAGTTGCTTAGGGCCTTGCTAAGTTGCTGAGGCTGGCTTTGAACTTGCAGTCCTCCTGCCTCAGCCTCTGGAGCTGCTGGGATGACAGGCAGCCACACTGTGCCCAGCCACAATGGGACTTTTTATGGTAACAGGATGTGAAGGAAGATTCACAGTTTTAAGTATAGCCTCCAAATTCACCAACACTCCTCCTACTAAATGGGTGGGATCTATGATGCTCCCCCTTGAATCTGGACACTGTGAATGCTTGACCAACAGAATGTGGCAAAAATTATATTGTACCAGTTTCCAGGAATCACTTTTGTGTGTCTCTGTTGGAAGGTTTCTGGACTGTCTTGAGAGATGGTGAAGTTCAGTGGTTAAGAGTAAACCGAGGGGGCTGGAGCGGTGGCTCGGTGGTTATAGCACTTGTCCAGCACGCATGAGTCTGCAAGTTCAAACCCCAGCACCACGTACACAATGAAGTCTCGGAGCAACAAAAGCCACATGTAAAACTAAATAAAAATTATTTCTCTCTCTCTCTCTCTGTCCTTCTTTCTTAAAAAAAAAAAAAGAGTAAATGGAGGTGCTGGAGTAGTTATGGTGCTTCCCTGGCATGCACAAGGATGCAGGTTTGAACTCCAGCACCACGTACACAACAAAGTGTCAGAGCAACAAAAGCCACGTGAAAAACTAAATAAAATAGATTCTCTCTCTCTGTCCCTCTCTCTTAAGAAAAAAAAAGTGAGTAAACAGACCCTGAGTCTGAACTTCCTGGTTAAATCTCAGCTGCAGTACCTACTCTGCGAATGATCTTGAGCAAATTAAGCTCTCAAGGCCTCAGTTTCCCCATATGCAAAATGGAAATGATAAAAACACTTACCTCTTCAGATTTTCATAAAGATTAAAGATGTCATTGTGCCCAAACATGCAGCATCCTATAAGGGTCAGTTATTTTTACTTTGTATTTTGTTGATCCAGAGGTGAAATCTCATTGATTTCTTTCTTTCCACACATAAACTACCACTCAAAAAATCTTTTGAATAGTAAATGGTATCTTCTTAATATATTATTATACTTTTATGTATCAGTTAAGAATAAATTAGGGGGCTGGAGTGGTTGCTCAGTGGTTGGAGCTCTTGCCTGGCATGCACAAGGTTCAAACCCCAGCACCACATACACAACTAAGTGTTGGAGAAACAAAGGCCAGATGAAAAAAATAAATAAAACTGATTCTCTTTCTCTCTCCCACCTCCCCCCAAAAAGAGTAAATTAGAGGCTGGAGCAGTGGTTCAGTGGTTACAGTTCTTGCCTGGCATGCATGAGGACCCAGGTTTGAACCCCAGCATCATGCATACAACTAAGCATGAGAAGTACAAAAACCAGATGAAAAATTAAAGTTGATTCTCTCTTTCTCTCTCTCACTCTCTTTCTCTCCCTCTCTCTCTTTAAAAAAATAAAAAAGAATAAATTAAAATAGGGGCTGGAGAGGTGCGTCAGTGGTAGAGCCCTTGCCTGGGATGCCTGAGGACCCAGGTTCAATGCCCACTACCACATAAGTGGAGCAAAACCAAAAACAAGATGAAAAAATAAAATTAACTCTCTCTTAAAAAAAAAAAAGTAAGATTTTAAAAAACTTACAAAAGAACAAATCAACGTGAAAACTTTTTTTTAGCCAGGTGCAGCGGTGTGTGCCCATAGTTCCGGCTACTCGGGAGGCTGAGGCAGGAGAATCACTTGAACCCAGGAGTTCAAGACCCACCTGGGTAATGTAGTGAGACCCCATCTTAAAACAACAACAACAACAACAACAACAACAACAACAACACACACACACACACACACACACACACATGTATAATTCGTTTGTTTGGTTTGTGAGCATCGTAGAGCTTACAGAAAGCATTTGGGTGCAGAGGTAGAGGAAGGGTTCACTGCCTGTCGCACGGAGGGCTTCGTGCTGGTCTCTAGACATGGCAGTCTGAGGCTTTCTCTGTGACAGGCCCTCTGTAGAACCCCATGTAGTCCCTATCCTTTCACCTTCTCCCTGGCTCCTTGCTTCTCTTCCCCATCCACCTTCATTTCCACTTCTCCACCGTCCACCCTGGATCACCCCTTCCAAGTTCTTCTGCCTTAAGGGTGCAGAGTAATTCTGCTGATCCCAGCCCTGACTCCCTGCCCAAGCGCAGCCAGTACCTTTGCCCTCCCCGCAGAGTGCTCAGGGGAACACAAACACCTTCTGTTCAACTGGCCCTCCCCTCCCCAGAAGGTAGTGCGAATTATAAAAATAAACCCTGTCGTCTTTCTTGGCTTGTTTTGTTTTTGTTGGTGTTCTGTTCTGTTTTGTTTTGGGGTGTGTGTGTGTGTGTGTGTTTGGGGTTGTTTGGTTTTTTTGGTACTGGGAATTGAACCCAGGAGTGCTCTACTACTGAGCTAAATCCCCGATCTTTTTTTGTTTTTAAAGAGAGAGAATCAATTTTATTTATTTTTCCATCTGGCCTTTGTTTCTCTAACATTTAGCTGTGTATGTGGTCCTGGGGTTCGAACCCAGGTCCTTTAGCTTGCCAGGCAAGCGTGATAACACTGAGCCACCGCTCCAACCACCGTAGCCCTTTTTTTTTTTTTTTTTAAGAGAGAAGGACAGTGAGAGAGACAGAGATTCAATTTTCATTCAGTTTTTCACATGGCCTTGCTGCTCCGACACTTAGGTGTGCACGTGGGTGCCGGGGTTTGAACCCGTGTACTTGTGCATGCCAGGCAAGCACTGTAATTGCCGAGCCACTGCTCCAGCCCCCACCCTATCCCTTTTTATTCTAGTTTTATTTTGAAACAGGGTCTGTTTAATTTTCCCAGGCTGGCCTACAGCTTGTACTCCTCCTCTCTGCATCTCCCAAGTTGCTTGTATTACAGGCAGGAGCCACCGCACCAGGCAAAAAGAAATGCTAAGCCTTTTTGTAGAGATGTAAAAACTATGACAGACACAATACGAATTGCATGACTCAACTCTTAGCTACAGTACATGTGTCTTGTACTACATTTACCCTTTCACACTCTTGCCCTCTTTCTCACTAGATCTGCACTCTAGCTGCTCCAGGCAAAGCAAGACGCAGATGATTAGGAAGAGAAACCAAAAAAAGATCTAGGTCTTTGGGAGTTTGCAAGATAATTGAATTTATTTTTGGTTGAAAGATAATTTATACAGAATTCTCAGAATCATTTTGACAAGGAGTAATTTTTGCCTTACATTTTTGAAGTTCGGACATAATTCCCACATGAGGACAGCCATGGCTCAATAAGGGTGGGTGGACTTTCCTTAGTAAAAGAGATCCAGGGTTTTAGGAGCATAAGAGAGTAAAAATGAGCACAAAATTTTTGCAAAATTATTTGAAAGAGAGAATTCTGATTTTGGCAATGCTGATGTGGATCCTTGGTGTAAGTGCAAATATAAGGAAATGCTGGAGAAGTCTTAAAGCATATGTATTTGTTACACAGCTGAGTTTAGAAGGAGGAAAGGGAAATCCCAAGGGCCTAAAAATAGGAGGGATCATTAAGTAAGAACAATAAAGTGTCAACTGCTGTTCAGCAGCTCCCAGGGCATATCCACAGGCTTCAGGAATGTGTTGGTAAGTTTTCCGTTACTGTTACAAAATCCCTGAGATGATCAACTTAAAACAGGAAAGGTTTATTTGGCTTTTGGTTTTGGAGGTTTCAGTTCATGGCTGGTTGCTTCTTCTTCTTCTTCTTCTTCTTCTTTTTTTTTTTTTTTTAGGGCTGAGGATCGAACGGGAGGCCTTGCACATGCTAGGCAAGCGCTCTGCCACTGAGCTAAATCCCCACCCCTGGTCCTGTTGCTTTTGATCCTGTTGAGGAAACACATCATGGTTGGGAGAATGTGGCAGAGTAAAACCATTCACTTCAAGGCCAGAAATGAAGGAGAGAGAGGAAGGGAAGAGACTGGGGTCCTACAGTTCTCATCAAGAGCATACCCCAAGTGACCAGAAGACGTCCCCTGGGCCCCATATCTTAAAGTTTTCGCTGCCTCCCAATGGCATCAAGCTGGGGCACAAGTCTTTGACACGTGGGCCTTTGAAAGACATTCAAGAGCCAAACCGTGGCAGAAGACAAGGGACAGGGGTTTTAATACCCATGTGGTCAGAAGATGTGGCCTAGGGGCCCTGTAAAAATGACCTAGAACTAAGACCCATTCAATTCAGAGCTGGATCCTGGAAGGACTCTTCCCTGCGAAGCAGGACCAGAAGCTCTCCAACCCAGGCCCAGGCCTGAGACTAAGACAGGGCAGGGACTGGGACAGGAATCCAGACACAGGGGCAAAGGCACGAGCCCATTTGTCAGGGCCTGAGTACCAGATAAGGCAAAACTGCTGAGTGTCAGAGTCCAAAACTGAGTAATAACAATTAGAATAGAAATAGCCATGTATTATGTACCCATTATGTGCCATATGCTGTGCTGAACACTCCACATTTCTTTCTTGCAAGCTACTGAGATAGGCACTACTAATGTCACCATGAGGCTGAGCTGGTACATTGGGCATTGTCAGGATATGAATGTGATTGCCTACTGGCTCCAGCTTGGGGAAGGCTTTGGACTGGATATTTAAGAGAGGCATTTTAGAGAGAGCTTTTTCTGTGGTGGAGGTACGAGGGATTGAATCCAGGGGCACTTAACCATGAGTCACATCCCCAGGCCTTTCTATATTTCATTTTGAGGCAGCATCCTGCTAAGTTGCTCAGGGCCTCGCTAAGTTGCGGAGGCTGGCTTTGAACTTTCGATCCTCCTGTCTCAGTCTCCCAAGTTGCTGAGATTACAGGCGTGCACCATCACACACCTGGCTCCCCGTGGCTTTTAAACTGTGTCTTGCCGGTGTTTAGGGACTCTCTTAGGTAGCCCTTGGGAAGGTCTCTATTTGAGATCTTGTCTCATGTCCCTTGCAACTGGAACAGTTCCTTTATATATTTTATATATTGTGTTTCTTCCTCATGAGATTTGCTTCACTGAAAGGGTCCTGTAGTGCACACGCAGGTGCGTGCACACACACAAGATTAAAAACTTACAATAAAGTAAAATGAGTCCAATAAAAGTGGCAATCAGGGGCTGGAGCAGTGGCTCAGTGGTTATGGTGCTTACCCAGCATGCGCAAGTACACGGGTTCAAACCCCAGCACCCACGTGCACAAATAAGTGTGAGAGCAATGAAACCCATGTGAAAAACTCAATAAAAATAGATTCTCAAGCTGAAGTGATGGCTTGGCGGTTACGGTGCTTGCCTGGCATGCGCAAGTACACGAATTCAAACCCCAGCACCCACGTACACAACGAAGTGTCGGAGCAACAAAAACCATGTGAAAAACTAAACAAAAATTGATTCTCTGTCTCTGTCTCTCTCTCACTGTCCTTCTCTCTTAAAAAAAAATAAACTTCCTGTTTAAAAAAAATTTGATTCTCTCTCTCTCTCTCTCTCACTCCTTCTCTCTTAAAAAAAAAAAAGGTGGCAATCAGACAAAGCTGCTGTCACACGGCCTGCCTCTTTCCTTTACAGAGCCCCATGAATTGTGCCATTAACCCTTGCATCCCAGCTGCTGGACATTCGCTGTGTGGTGTCTTTATTCTTCAGTATTGTCCCAGCATCCTGGCGATCCCAGAGCTCAGAGTTTATCCACAAGCACGAAAGAAGGAATCACAGTACATTTCCACATTTCCCTGGCCAACCCAGGAGGTCAAGCGGGTGTAGAGAGAAGGCTGGGGGTTCTGTCCACAGGTGTGGGCTGCTTCCTGGCCTCCAGGCAGCTCCCCTCTAATAGCAAGAATAAGAATCTCCTTGGAGCCGTGGCTTGGCGGTTACAATGCTTGCCTGACATGCCAGCTCCACAAGTACGCGAGTTCAAACCCCAGCAACAAAGTCTACGTGAAAAACTAAGTAAAAAATTGCTTCTCTCTCTCTCTCACTGTCCCCTCTTTCTAAAAAAAAAAAAAAATTCTCTTTCCTACTTTCCTATTTATTGTATTTACCTAAAAGGTAAACTGATTTTTATTTTACTTTTGGAAGCCCCTTAGCTGCAGCTTTATAGAGGCTCCATATGCAGAAAAGGGGGGGAAATTAATTGGTCTTCCAGGGAGCAGCTGAACCAAGTCTGGTAATTGAATTTCACAATGAGTGCCTCCCTCTGCGGTGGCCTGAACCCGATCTGGAATGGATATTTGAAGTCTTCCTCATGTAAATGGCTCAGGCTCCTAAAGGTTTACAATTTTTTTTTCTTGGTGGGCATTACTCATTCACACTTTCATCAAGATGAAGGGAAATTTACATCATCTTACAAACTCTAAAATGAGAGAAAGGAAAGAACAGGGGAGCGGGCTGTTCTCATCTGGAGATGCAATTTGGCAGATCCTTTGCCAAGATCGGGGCAGAGCCAATTCAGAGAATAAATTATTGCTGGAGTGCGGGCTGCCTCGGAGTGAAGCTGCAAATTCAGCTGGTAGGTACCAGAGCTTAGGGGCTTTGTTCCAAAATGAGTTACCATGGGTGGGATCAGGAGAAGCAAGGAACAGGCGAGGTCATGATAGTGATCAATCCCTCGAACTGGTGGATGTACACTGAGATGATCTACGGGAGCTTTAACTGGCACAGTGGCCCAGTGAAGACTTAACCTATGGTTTTCAGTCTTAACAGAAGAGTTACCAGTGATCACTCCATAATTGGGTTGGACTTGCAAGATGACCTTCAACCCCTGCCAGCACCACAGTGGATATCAGATCTTCTGGATTTCTGAAGTCCAGGTCAGCACCAGAAATAGAGAATGGCCCTTTATATCCATTGGTTCCACGTCTGCAGATTCAATATTTAAAAAAAAAAATTGTCTGCATTGAACACGAACAGACTTTTGCTTTCTTGTCATTATTCCTAAATAATAGAGTAAGACAATTATTTATGTGGTTTTACATTGGATTAGGTATTGTAATTCATTTAAATGACTTAAATGCATACAGTAGGATATATCTAGATTTTGTACAAATATTATGCCATTTATTTATCTTTTTATAGTCCTAGAGATGAAGCCCAAGGCCTCACACGTGCTAGACAAGCATTCTACCAAGGAGCCATGCCCCCAGCCCTGTGCAACTTTATATAAAGGATTTGAACATCTTCTGATTTTGCTACCTGGGGGAGGGGGTCCTAGAACAAAGCCACTTTGTAGTTCTAGAACAAACAGAAATATAATATGAGATACAAATGCAAGACTCATTTGTAATTAAAATATTTCTAGTAGCCACACAGTACAGATGACAGGGACCTCAGCGGTAGCTTGGCAGTTACAGCGCTTGCCTGGCATGTGTGAGGACATGGGTTAGAACCCCAACCCCACATATACAATGACACAACGAAGTGTCAGAGCAATGAAAGCCACATGAAAAACTAAATTAAATTGATTCTTTCTCTCTTTCTCTCACTGTTCCTCTCTCTTAAAAAAAAAGGCACAGATGACATTAATGTTTTACTTAACCTAACAAATCAAAAATATTATTTCAACATGTTGTTATAAAAATTATTGCAATAGAAATGAATGTAAAAGGTAAAATGTGATGAAAGTAATTTAAAAGAATTTACCCTTTTTTATTTTTAAAGAGAGAGGGGTAGAGGGAGAGAAAGAGAAAGGGAGAATCAATTTTATTTATTTTTCCATCTGGCCTTTGTTTCTATGACACTTAGTTGTGTATGTGGTGCTGGGGTTCAAACCCAGGTCCTCACACACGCCAGGCAAGCGATCCAACCACTGAGCAACTGCTCAGCCTAAGAATTTACATTCTTTAAGTTTTTGTTGTTGTTTTTGTTGTTGCTAGGGATTGAACCAAAGGCCTCACACAATATAGAACTTGACCACTGAGGTACACCCCCAAGGCCTAAAATTTCTATTTATATTATTTCTTATTTTTGTACAAAGTCTTGGAAATCTCAATTCACATTAGCCACATTTTGAGTGTTCAATCTCCAAGTGCAACAAGTGGCTATTGTTAGATAGAACCTGACTTAGGCAATACAATTTTGTTTTGGTTTTGTTTTTTAAATTTTTTATTAAGGAGTTGAGTTACTGTACAATCATGAATGCATATAAAGTAACAGTATAATATGTATTTGTTCTTAAACCAGAATTACCCCATCGCCCACACCCCAGTCTCTTGATTCGTCTATATTTTGCCCTTACAAGTGATATGCTTAGATTACGAATTTTCCAGAATAAAATCATTGCATAAGTATTATTTGGATTCTCAGGAGGGTAAAAAGTATGCTACACTGTTGATTGTCTTCCTAAATCCCTTGCTATACTCCCTCCTTCTCTTACCCACACATCTATGGTTCCCTTAGATTATGTGTTGCTAATGCCTTTGCTGGGTCTAATACATGAGTGAGTTTAACAATCTTTCACCCAAGCCTGAGTTTTGCTCCAGCCTCCACAAGTGAGTGAAAATATTTGACCTTTGAGTCTCTGGGTTTGGCTAACTTTGCTCAGCATAATTTCTTCCACAACCATCCATTCACCTTCAAAGGCCGCATTATCAGTTGTTTCTAATGCTGAGTAGAATTCCATTGTGTGTATATATAATATATATCAGTTTTTGGATCCATTCATCCAGTGAGGGGCGTCTGGGTTGGTTCCATAATTTATCTATTGTAAATTGAGCTGCTATGAACAGATTTTGCTGTGTCACTGTAATGTGCTGATTCTAACTCCTATGGGAAAATACCCAGAAGAGGGATAGTTGGATCATATGGTGGATCCATCCCTAATTTTTTGAGGAGCCTCCACACTGCTTTCCAGAGTGGCTGCACCAGTCTGCAGTTCTACCAATAGTGCGCCAGTGTTCCTATCTCCCTGCAATCCCTCCAGTATCTGTTATTGTTTATATTCTTTATCTTAGGCAACACCATTTGGAAACATAACTACCTTGAGGTCACTCCAACCCACCTGTCCCTAAATGCCTGACAATACTCCACCCTAAATACCCCATCATTAAGAAAGGAATCCTACCTGACAACTCCCTAGTGATGCCCTAATCCCCTCCTCCCTCCTGCCCTCTATACCTACCCCAGGCTGTAAGCAGCAGGCAGGTCTCAAGCCCCACCGGGCCCCTCTGCAGGTTTGTCCTGAACACTGTAACCCTGTGTCACTGTTGAGTTGCTGTTCTCTCTATCTTCTTTATTCCCTTCTTTCCTTACAGCTACAAACTGGACTATGTAGGAATAGGCCTTCCCAGAGCGAAGGAAATAGAATGAACCCTTTGGGATTCAAGAATTACAAAGGAAACTAAAGAGGTTTCCAGGTTAAGAGAAATGATTGAAATGTTCCTTCTTTCATACTCAAGAATACGAGCAAGAGATAATAAAAGCAAGGGAAAAAAGGTCAAAACCACAAAGTAACCACACAGACAAGACTGTATAGGTTAAATTGTGGCCCTCCAAATTCATGTCTTAACCTGAGTGCCTTAAAATGTGACTTTATAGGAGATAGAGTCTTCATAGAGGTAATCAAGTTAAAATGAGGTCATCAGGGTAGAGCCTGATCCAATATGCCTGGCAGTATTACAAAAAGGGAAATTTAGGTCCAGAGACACAGGGAGAAGAAGGCCATCCACCAGCCAAGGAGAGAAATGTGGGACAGATACTTCCCTCACAGCCTCAGACGGAATCAACCCTTCCCACCCCTTGATTTTGGACTTCCCATCCCTAAAACGATAAGTTTTCATTGTTTAAACCTCCCACCTCTGATACTTTGATATGTCAGCCGTCGCAAACTAATACAATAACCACACAATGGAAGCGTATGGTCTGATGTTAAAAATTTCCAAACTGAATCATCAAAGAAAGAAACAGAAGATTCTGGAGCAAGCCCAGAACTTAAAACACTGATGATTTGACAAAATCCATAGAAATCCCTGTAATTTGGAGAAAAGCAGCCTGAGTAAGCATCTGTTATGCCTTAGATATGAAGCGTCCCCCCAAATTCCCAGTTTTTTTTTCCTTAAAGAAAGAAGGGACAGTGAGAGAGAGAAAGAGAGAAGCAATTTTTATTTAGTTTTTCATGTGACTTTCATTCCTTGGATACTTCACTGTGTACGCGGTGCTAACCGCTGAGCCACCGCTCCAGCCCCTCTTGCTCACGTTTTGATGGTTTTGCTCACGTTTTGATGTTTGCTCTGTGTATCACCCTATTCTAGCATAGTTAAAACAAGTTTAAACACTGACACCCAGCACCACGTACACAGCGAAGTCTCGGAGCAACGAAAACCACCTGAAAAACTAAATAACAATTCTTTTTTTTTTTCTCTCTCTCTCTCACTGTCCCTCTCTCTCTTAAAAAAAAAAAAAGAGAGAGAGAGCAAGAAGCAAAAAAGGCTCTCCAGAGCCTGCGTGTGTGTGTGTGCGTGTGTGTGCGTGTGTTTACACAGACATGTGTAAACTTCCCTCCCCACCAAAAGTGATACAACTACAGAGCCCATAGGGGAAGAAAACATAATTTGAAATGTAGCAGAAAAATTAGGATCAGGACACTGAGATCTGGAAGCAACTCTTTATTGGTGGCCATAGCCCGGAGGGATAATTCCCAAAGTCTGAGGCCTGAGCGTAGCAGGGCTTTTATTTTTATACATCAGCAGGTTTTGGGTACAGGGCAAGGATGTTGGTGCAATTCTATTGGGTAGTTAGAAGCTTCCCATCAGCCCAGGGGATTTTATGGCACCATAGCCTTTCTGCTTCCTGTATGGTTAAATGTCAGTAAGCAGGGGTGCTGGGCCAGCGTTCAAAATCACACTCCGTCAACTCTCAGGCTGCTAAAACTTTTCCATTCTGTTTCGGCTCATTGCTAAACTTTGCTAAAGTTTCCATTTTGTCCTACCACAGAAGGACAGAAGGAAAATTTAAAAAGTAGCTTTATACTTCAAGAATATAAGAATATTATTTTATTTATTGTTTGAAGTGTTTGGCAAGTGCTTTTACTACTGAGCTACATCTCCAGGCCTCTAATTTTATTTTTTAAAAAGAGCTCAAGATAAGATGATAAAAATGATAAAATTAGATAGATAGGACTCAAAGAAACCAACTGATGGTCGAAATAATATCATTATAGTACTAATAATTTACAACTGCAAAGAAAACAAACAGCATGACTGAAAACCAGCAATACTAACAGGAAGGAAAGACCTGAGATAATCATGAACATTCAAATAAAAGAAAGTGGTGCAGGTTCCTCTCCTCTCCTAGAGGACCTACTCTCTCCTGTGAGTGTCCCCTATCGCTTCAATACACTCATTCTTGGGGCTGGAGCGGTGGCTCAGCTGATGGAGCACTTGCCTGGCATGCGGGAAGACCAGGGTTCGAACCCCAGCACCACATACATAACGATGTGTCAGAGCAACAAAGGCCAGATGAAAAAAAATAAAACTGATTCTTTTTCTCTCTCTCCCTCCCTTGCTCTTAAATAAATAAATAAATAAATAAACTCATTCCTGTTACTCTGGGGGGAAAAAAACTGTGTTTAAAACAATTAGAAGGTAGGGGCTGGAGCAGTGACTCAGGGGTTAAAGTACTTGCCTGTCATGCATGAGGACCCAGATTTGAACCCCAGCAACACATGCACAATGAAGTGTCAGAGCAATGAAAGCCACATGAAAAACTAAAGTTGATTCTCTCTTAAAAAAATAATTAAAAACTAAAAAACAAGGAAGGCAGACAGAGACAATCCAGTATAAAGATAACTGACATCTATGAATTATAACAAATGACAAGAAGATAAAGACATAAAGCAAGTGAATTTCTCTGAAAGAGGGGAAAAGAAAGCACAAATCTGTAAGTAGGAAAATGTGCAGTAGAGTTGGGAAATTTAATAAAAAATATTTCACATTGAGACAGACCTTCAACAATAGTGCCAAGACAATTCAATGAGGAAACAATGGTTGTTTCAACAAATGGCACTTGGAAAATATCCACATATAAAAGAATGAAGTTGGACCCTACCTCACACTGTCAAAATTAAAAGTGGATTGAACACTTAAATGTAAAATCAAAAGTTATAAAACTCTTCAAAGGAAAATAAGGGAAAGTCTTTGTGACCTTGGATGAGACAACAGTTTCCATCAAAGCCACAAACTACACAGGCAGACAAACTGGGGGGCTGGAGCAGTGGCTTGGAGGTTACAGCTTGCCTGGCATGCGCAAGGACCAGGGTTTGAACCCCAGCACCGCATACACAACTACATGTCAGAGAAACAAAGGCCAGATGGAAAACTAAATAAAAGTGATTCTCTTGGGGCTGGAAAAGTGGCCCTGCGGTTACGGCACTTGCCTGGCATGCACAAGGATGCAGGTTTGAACCCCAGCACCACGTACACAACCATGTGTAGTAGCAACGAAAGCCACGTGAAAAACTAAATAAAATTGATTCTCTCTCTCGCTCTCTCTCACTGTCCCTCTCTAAAAAAAAATCTGGACTTCATTAAAATTAAAAAGTTCTACATTGGGTCGGTGTTTACGGTACCTGCCCAGCATGTGCAAGTACAAGGGTTCAAAAACCCAGCACCACATACACGCTGAGTATCAGAGCAATGAAAGCCATGTGAAAAACTAAATAAAAATTGATTCTCTGTCTGTCTGTCTCTCTCTCTCAGTGTCCTCTCTTCAAAAAAAAAAAAAAAAGAATAGGTTTTTCTAACTTAAAAAGAAATAACAAAATATTTTTAAAAGTTCTATGTTGTAATAAGGACAAGACCAACAAAATGGAAGAAAATATTTTCAAATCATGAATCCAGTAAGAACCTATTTTCTAGAGTATACAAAGAATTTTTACAATTCCATGATTTAAAAAAAAACAAAATGATGGAATTTAAAAATGGGCAAGGATTTAAATAGACTTTCTCCATTGAGGATATATAGATTGCCTAGAAGAACATGAAAAGATGCTCATCATTATTAGTCATTAGAGAAATGCAAATTAGAAACCAAAACCAAAACCAAACCAAACAGCCAGCAATGCTGGGGAGGAATGTGGAGACACTGGAACCGCTATACGCTGTGGATGAGAGCGTTAAATGGTGCAGTCATTTGCAAAATAGTCTGACAGTTCCTCAAAATGTTAAGCAAAACTATTACACAACCCAGCAACTCTACTCCTGGGCATGCATGCAAGAGAATTAAAAGCATAAGTCCACAGTAAAATTTACACACAAATATTATGGCAACATTATTCATAGTAGCCCCCAAGTGGAAATAACCCAAATTCCATCAACTGATAACAGATAAGCAAAACGTTGTATATCCATACAATGGAATATTATTCAACATTAAAAAGGAATGAAAAACTAAAACATGCTATGACATGGATGAACTTTGAAGGCATTATGCTAAGTAAAAGAAGCAAGTACAAAAACCACACATTGCATGATTCCTTTTTTTTGTTTTTGTTTTGTTTTTTTATATCAGGGATCGAACCCAGGGGCACTCAACCACTGAGCCACATCCCCAGCCCTTTTTATTTTATTCTTTATTTAAAAAATTTCTTTCTTTTCTTTTTTTAAAGAGAGAAGGAAAGAATCAATTACATTTATTTTTTCATCTGACCTGTTTCTC
Source organism: Aplodontia rufa (assembly GCA_004027875.1). Classification (NCBI taxonomy): domain Eukaryota; kingdom Metazoa; phylum Chordata; class Mammalia; order Rodentia; family Aplodontiidae; genus Aplodontia; species Aplodontia rufa. The sequence goes on from PVKS010001825.1 coordinate 126,374, forward strand.
CGACACTTAGTTGTGTATGTAGTGTCAGCATTTGAACCCAGGTCCTTGTGCATGCCCCCTGAGCCACTGCTCCGGCCCCCCTTTTTATTTTTTTATTTTGAGAAAGGGTCCCACGAAGTTGCTTAGGGCCTCACCAAGTTGCTGAGGCTGACTTTGAACTTGTCATACTCCTGTCTCAGCCCCGCAAGCTACTGGGATTGCAGGCGTACACGGTTAGCAGAACTTGCGCTCTTTCCTATGTGCACCACCACGTCTGGCTGCAGGATTCCATTTCTGTGAAATGTCCAGATTAGGCAAATCCATAGAGAGTGAAAGAAAACGAACGATGGGCTGTGGCTGGGTGTACAGAAGAAGGAAAGAGAGGGAATGGGGAGTGACTGATAATGGGTACAGGATTTCCTTTTAGGGTGGTGAAAACATTCTGGGATGATGTGGTAGTGGTGGCTGCACAGTCTTGTGAATATGTGAAAACCACTACATTTTACACTTTAAAATGGTGAATTCTACTTAAGGATTAACTCTCAATAAAAAATGCATACAAAAGTCCTTTAGATTTATCACTAGAAAACAGGAAAATTGATAAAAATCTAAACTATACAAACACAATAAGTAATTAAAAGTAGGAGATAAAACGAGAGGAGGGGAGAGTGCTAGTGTCATCATTTTCAAAGTGGGGAGACATACAAATCTGAAACAGGAAGTTGGAAATAAAAACACAATGACCAGGCTGGAGCGGTGGCTCAGTGGTTATGGCACCTGCCTTGCATGCACCAGTCTATGAGTTCAAACCCCAGCACCACATGCACAGTGAAGTCTCAGAGCAGCAAGGGCCACGTGAAAAACTAAATAAAGTTGTTTCTCACTTTCTCTCTCTCTCACTGTCCCTCTCTCTTTAAAAAAAAAAAAACATAATGACTACGACTTCAATGTTACAAATTTTGAATACTAGTTTAAGAAATTATCTCTTGAAATACAGAAACATTTATTTGGTTTTCAATAATTCATTTAGTTTTTCTATTTCTTTTAGTAAATTACAAAGATAATAAATAAAAAGTAATACTTTTAATTAAAATTTGAACCTATAATATAATCCCACTTTAATAAAAGCATTTCTCATTCTAATTTTATATTAGCATAAAGAAATGTTTTAAATAATGTTCCTCTCTGTAATTTCTGAACCACAGAATTTGGTGTGATTTTTTTCTTTTATCTTCCTTTCTTGCATTATAGATTCTTCATAATCATTGTATCATTTTCACAAAACAATACAATTAATTTTTTTTTAAAAGTGAGAAAAAGAGAGATTCAACTTTATTTTTTCAACTGGCTTTTGTTTCTCCAACACTTTCTGGTATACCTGTTGCTGGGGTTTGAACCCACGTCCTTGTGCTCGCCAGGCAAGCACAGCAACCACTGAGCCACAGCTCCAGCCCCAATAGGATTAATTTTATAAACGACTGAAAGAAAATTTGCCAAGAAGGAACAAGGTAAAATACAGATTACTATTTTGTTCTTTTATACTTTTGTTTATTTTTAAAACTTTTGCCCTCATCCTTCTAAGGAAATTGATCCATCCTTTAGGCTGGAAAGAGGGAAAAATAATAGTGGTTTTTATAAAGGAAAGATGTCTAAATAGCTCTGGCAAAAAGCCTCCCAGACACCTGTATTCTAGAGGAGAAAGGATGGGTACAAAAGTTGTGTCCCTAGTACCTGGTTTCAAACTTGGCCCCAGAGTAGTGGCAGGACCCCCTTCCAAAGACCCCAGAGGCGCATGCAGGGACCTGGGACTAGCAAGACGCTGCTGCAGCCTGGACCAACAGCACCCAAAGGCATGGGAGGACCCCATTGCGATAGCGCCCTCTCCTGGAAGAGCGAGGAACAGCAACAACAGCGATTCCTCCAATGCTGTTCCTCTCATCACTTTAGGATTTAAAGAAAGAAAACAACCTATAGCAGTTGTTCCCACGAGTTATGGAATAGTTTGCAACTGTTCTATCTAGTGCCTACGGATTGCGAGTCGGCTGTCACGTCCGTTATTTTATTTAGTCTTTTATAACTGTCCTGTGGGGAAAGCAAAGATTACGATCCATATTGTATGGGTGAGAGAATAGGTTCAGCGGAGTTCAGGGACTTGTTCAAGACCACACAGCTAATCTGGGATGTAAAGCCAGGTGTCCATGACACCATGGGGGCCAGGCCAGGACCCAAGGTGAAGCAATGGAATACATTTAGGAGCTTTTGGAGAAAAAAGTTTTAGCCAGACAATAATTGTGTGTGAATTAGGCCGAGACCCAGGGGGCGCTCCTGAGCCCCTGTAGAGTGAGCCTGCTCTTCACTCCTCACTCCCCCAGGCCTGCCCTGATCTGATCTGTCTCTCATCAACTAATGCTCACATTTTGCATTTCCAGAAACTGCCCTTTAAATGTGTGTGGGATTATACATTGTATCAAAGAAAACCATCCCTATCAAGCCCCATCATAGACACTGGGAAATTAGCAAATTGAGAAGTATTTTTTCACCAGCCTCTTAATTTGATCCCTGCTTACCACTGGTGCCAATGCCTGAAACAATTACACATGTAAGGCAGATCGTCCCCAGGGTCCCTCACTGCGGGTGATCTCGGTAAGATGGACTCAATTCCAGTTCCATGACCTGTAGGTCCACCCGGCCCTTCCCAAGTCCCTGAAGCACCCAGGGGACCCAATGCTTAGTAACATCTGCCTCCAAGGTCCTGATTCTGGCATGGATCTCAGTGACCCAGATGTGAAACTCAGCCACACACACACAAATAACCACTCCAATCACAAAATGCACTCATGGGTATAATTAGATTTTTTTTTCAGTTGATAACAATTTTAAATACAGAAAAGAACAGAGTAATCTAACAAATATCCATGCCTTCCAACTCTCCAAATGTAGTGTTATTATTTTTCAGTATTTACTTCTGATTTTTAAAAATCCAATAGGATTAAAAGCGAAATCTCCTACGTACACATCTCTCCCCAGAGGAATCCACCATCAGGAATTTCGTTAACTGTCCTTCCACATCACGTGTCTATACTTTTACTGCACATAATATATCCGTAAATGATTGGTGAGATTTTAAAGTGCACATAAATGCTATCATATTTTATTTTCTGCAACATGCTTTTTACATAATAATGTGTTTTTGAGAACTATCTCGATCATATAAGCATATACAATTCATTCATAGTAACTGTTATGTAGTATTTCATCACATAATTATTTATAAATGTATCTATCTAAAGCTCTACTTGTAAGCAATTAAGATTTTTCCAAAATTTCCTCTGTAACAGACAATGCTGCAGAAGCAAAGCTTCTTGTATTTCCTGAAGCACATATGCAAGAGTTTCTCTGCAAATTCCTAGAAGTGAAATTTCCCGGTCAAAGGGCATGTCATTTTGTACTTCACTAGATAAATACTACCCACTCACTCTCCAAAGTGTCGTGCCATGTTAACCTCCACCTGCAGAGGAAGCGGGTTCCTATTTCGTAAGATTTCCTGAAAATTTGGATGAGATGCAAATGAACAGTGAGACAGTTACATCAAAGAAAACAAACTCAAAATAACTGTTAGGGGGGCTGGAGCGGTGGCTCAGCAGTTCCGGTGCTTGCCTGGCATGCCCGAGGGTGCAGGTTTGAACCCCAGCACCATGTACACTATGAAGTGTCAGAGCAGGGAAAGCCACATGAAAAACGAAATAAAATCGATTCTCTCTTTCTCCCTCCCTCTCACAGTCCCTCTCTGTCTTTGAAATAAATAAATAGCCATTAGGCACCTCGGAGCTTGCCTTCCTGCCACTCCCCGTCCAAGCACACAGACCCACGCTCCCTGGAGAACCCCACCTGCTTCTTCAAGCCACGTGTTCACACCCACGCATGCTCCTCCCCGGCCTCTTCTCTTTTCACAGAGGCAAGAAGTAAGTTCCTACCATTTTCTCAAGGAAAGCTGCCTCATCTTTCAGTTGCTAGGAACCAGGTACCGCGGCCCTCTCAGTGAATGGGTTCTCAGACACACTCCCCTGTTGTATCAGGAATTTCTAGATAACAAACCCACCCCGAAAGTCAGCTGACCTGGGGCTGGGGAGGTAGTTCGGGGGTAGAGCATTTGCCTAACATGTGGAAGGCCCTGGGTTCAATCCCCAGAATCATAACAAAATAAAAATAAAAATAATGTAATGTATTTCAAATTTTAAAAAAAGTCAACTGACTTAAAACAACACTTATTAAGCACACGAGTCTCCAGGTCAGGAGTCCATGGGCTCAACTAGGGTTTATTTCTGATTTGGGCCAAGTACACTCCTGCACTGTGGTCAGCTGGGTGGCTCTGCTTCTGGGTTAATTCACTGTCAGCCAGGGGAACAGTGGTGGCTTGGTCACAAGCCTTGCTTGTTTGTTCTCTTGGCAGTGGCAGGACTCCAAGAGTGAGAACAGAAACATGCAAATTTCCTGGAGACTCAGGTTCAGAATTGGAACCTTGGCACTTCTTCCTTATTCTGTGGACCAAAACAAGTCTCAAGACCAGCTTAGATTCAAGGTGTGAAAAAAATTAGACTCCATCTTTCTCTCTCTCTGTTTAAAGAGAGAGGGACAGTGAGAGAGAGAAGAAAGAAAGAGAGATTCAATTTTAATCTCGTTTTTCATGTGGCCCTCATTGCTCTGAGTCTTCTTTGTGTGCGTGGTGCTGGGGTTTGAACTCATGTACTTGCGCATGCTGGGCAAGCGCCATAACCGCCCAGCCACTGCTCCAGCCCTAGACTCCATCTCTTGATTGCAGAAGCTGCAAAATCGCATTCCATCAAGTAGAGGAAGGAGACTGGGAGAGGAGAGAAAGGATGGGAAGAGAAAGCGGAAGAGAAAGAATAAAGGGGGGCATCATGAACTGAAATCATTTTCCATGCATGGATGAGTTTATAGCGCAGAACCCAACTACTGTGTA
>PVKS010001826.1:0-131046 GCA_004027875.1 Aplodontia rufa
AAATATACAGTATACTTCAGTTCATTAAATATACAGTATACTTCAATTTCTTAAATGTACAGTATACTTCAGTTCATTAAATATACAGTATACTTCAGTTCATTAAATATATAGTATACTTCAGTTTATTAAATATACAGTATACTTCACTTTGTTTTATGAACAGTATACTTCAGTTTATTGTATGGATAGTATACTTTAATAACAAAGATTTTAAAAAGAAGAATCAAGACAGGACTTCGTGGAATGCTCCCCCACCCCACCGTGAGGACTTCTCCAAGCTGCCCCTCAGCCAAAGGCCTTATCCAAGGGGCATCTGGGGTGTTTGCCTGCAGCGCTCAGCTAGGCGGGTGGTCAATCCTGGCCACTAAAATGTTGATCTGGAAGCTCTACCAGCATTTCCCCAGGGTTGGGCAATTAAGTAAAGCTTGATTTCCCTCCCTCCTAAGGGATGAGTCAATATTTCCGATAATCCCTGAAAAGCCAAGGCTACCACATAAGGCCGTCTCACCTCAGGATTTCTAGCTGAACCAAACTCCTGATGGAAACAGGAGGGCCAGGACCATGGGAAGGACTGGAGAGCAGGGGTGCACTAGCTAGCCCTCCTCCACCGTGTGGACGCAATGACTTTCTGCACACTTCACTTACAATATGAGCCCGGATATCTTTCTTTCTCTTTCTAGTCTTTCAAGCCTAGCGCTCTCCAAGCAGCACAAACTAGGAATAGCATTTTGTATCCAGCATGTGCGTGTAGCACTAAGAGGTCATGCGTAGCAACATAAAACAACAAATATAATTAACACTACTATTTGTTGAACTTTGTAAGTTTCATATGCTTTAGTTCATTTATTGCATATTGACATGTAAGAGACTGGGCTGAGTAATTTTTAAATAATTCACTTTGAATGTTCTTAATGACCTTGAGAAACGAGTCATACTCATAGTATTATTGCATGAAGTTGGCAAATGGGAGAGCTAGATCTATAGCCAGGTTAATCTGTTCCAGAGAATAAGTACAACTGAGATTCCTGATACTCAATATGCAGGGCCATCCAGCCAAGTCTCCCTGCTGGATTTCCCAGTAGAGATTCCTCAGAGCAAGTCAGGATGGTATGTCTTATGGTCAGAGGAAAAGCCATCCCACCTCCTTCAACACTTGGATCTTCCCAAGAGCCCCTGACCTAAAGTTCTACCATACATGGATGAACACAAGGAAGTGAAGTCCACTGACCTTCACCACCTCCTCTCCATCCACGATCTTCAACTTCTCTAAATTTTCTTGCAGCAGTTGAGGCTTCATACGCCACTTCAGCAAACCTAGCAGGCCCACTGAAACAGAGCCCAGAGAAGGAAGATGACTGCTGCTGATCAAACCATCCATCTCTCCAGCCACCTGGGCTTGCGAGCCCATGTGAGTGCGTGCACGCGCGCGCACACACACACACACACACACACCAGACAAAACTCTCAGTGGGTCCATTACCATTCTGGGTGAGCTTCGTGGAGCACACCAGGGTGGAAATGGAGAACACATCCCGGGAGCTGACGGACAGCCCCCCAACGCTGCTGGAGCTCCGGCTTAAGGTGGTGCCCTTGTTTTCCACATGATGTCGGTAAGAAGGAAGAGTCAGGTAAGCGCTGGCATCCTCCATCTTCTTGCTGTCTCCCTGGAAAGGACAGTTTGTTAACTGTCCAAAGCCCAGACTCCTAGTAGAATCCGCACAGAGCCTCAGCTGGCCAAATTACACAGTGTGAACTGGGGAGGCTCAGAAGCAACCAGGAAAATCATCAGAAAAGTGGTGACAATTAGGTGACAAGGCAACCTGGCTCTCCATAAGCAGGCAAGAAGAATCCAGTTACCTGAATGCGGAAGAGGGCTTGCCAACTAGCTGAAGCCGCAAACTTCATTGCAGAAAAGGGAATTGAAGTTTCCCAGACAGCAATCTGAATCCATCCTAAATACTTTTTAGATCATTAAAGAAAAAGAGATGCCCCAGAATTGTAGGGACCCCAGCTTAAACTGGAAGATAATGGCAAAGGCACCAGGTCAGAAGGCCCTGGGATCTGGAGCCTACTCTGCCATCCACACGTCTGCTTCATCTCAGATTCATTCCCTGGCTTCTCTGTTTCCATTGTCCTCGTGAGTAAACTTAGCATAACCACATTCCCTACTTCCTAGAATCTTTGAGCAACCTGAACGAGATCATGCAGAGTAGACAGCAGAGTAAAAGGAGCACAAGCGCTCGCCGTGCTAACGTGGATTCCAGAGGCTCTGCTCAGGAGACCATGCTTACTGGGTCTCCCCTCTGCCCCAGGAGCTGTGCCAAGAGCTTCATGTGCCTTAGCTCACTTCATTCAAGTGGACAAAGCAGATTCCGTTATCATTCTCAGTTTACGGTTGAGGAAACTCAGGTTTAATGAAGTTAAACTGGGTCTCTGCCCCAAGCAGTCCTCAGTCTATTAGAAAAATGGCTTTCAAGCCAAGAACTGCTTCAATGAGTGATGACCGAGAGGACAAGGGATGCATGGAAGAAAGGGGATTCTGGAAACTCAGAGAAAAGCGCCATGTGATGAGCTGTGAGGGTCATGTGGCCACTTGCACAGGGCAATGGCAGCCAAGGAAAGGGTCCACCCTGTGCTGACTCTCAGCCATGCCCCAGGTCACAAAGCCAAGCTCTGCCTCCAGCCAGAGGCTTCAGATGCATCCTGCTGTCCTAAGAAGGGAGCACAAGGCAGGTCAAGGCCAATGCCTCCCACTGCTTGAAAACAGCTCAAGCCTCATGAGGTGAAGACGGTAACACTGAACCTCTGGGCACGCTTCATAGTTAAACGGCCCTTTGGTGTCTGTCATCTGATTGAGTTGTGATAATTACTGCCATCCCTGCTTGCTATGGCTTGAGTGGGGATTGTCCCCATGTGTTGGAGGCCTGGTTTGCAAGGTGACAATGCTGGAAGTAGAAGCTTTAGGAAGTGGAGCCTGTGTGAAATCCAAGGGGCAGAGGTCACTGGAGGCCCTCTTAGAGGCTGCCTGTCCCAGAAGCAATTCGATATGCTTCTAGACACTTCTATTTTGTTTTAGCCCAAAATTGTTTGTATAAATAAAGGCTTAAGAAATGGCTATATTCCTTCTGTGTTGTGCTATTCCTATTTTCAAAAGAAATAAATGTATAAGTAATTGCTACTAAAAAAATAAAAAGAGGTGGATGGTCCTTGGGTCACTGGGGCACTGCCTTCAGAAGAGATGGAGGTAGTTCCTGTGGGACCCTGCTGAGTTCTGCAGAGAGCGTGCTTATCTGTGGTTATCAGAGCCTGGCCCTGGCCCTGCCTAACCTCTCTGGCTTCCAACTGGGCATCTGATCTCCTCACACTCTCCTGCCATGATGTGACACAGTCACGAGGGCCTCACCAGAGCCAACCAGGTATCACTGCTATGTTCTCGAGCCTCTGAAACTATGAGCTAAATAACCTCTTTTCTTTATAAAGAAGCCTGCATCCATTATTTTGTTAATAGTAACAACAAGCAAACTAACACTCTGCTTAAGAAAGAGGAAACAGACTTAGGAAGATGTGTGAAATGATTCCAGAGTTACTCAGCAGCCAGGACCGGGACACCAGAGCCTAACATTTCTCCATTAACTACGGTGCAGCATCTCTCAAATGTTCCCTGTAAGTCTTCTGCACAGAGGTCCCTACGGAGTCAAGGGCCCATTTCTACAGGGAGAAGAAGATTCTCCACTCCTGGAGCTATCTCCTGCACCCATCATTGCTGTCGCACACTGTCACCTTCACAGAGATTCACAGGAGGCGCACAGCTGAGGAAACAGAGGCCCAGAGAAACTGTGATTTTGTGCCAGGCCTCCCAGCTGGCAGGCCTGGGCAATGTGATCCCGGGGTTCCTGCCTGACCATGAGGCCATCCCGCCCATTTGCATCCTGCAGCCCTCGCTGCAGTTGGTTGTCACTCACGGTACCTTAAGGACGACCAAGTCGTGACATCCGTCATGCAGAGTGGTCCCATCATCTCTCATCAGCCTCACGTAGGACATGGCAAAGTTCTTTTCTCCTTTATCTTTAGCTGGAAATGGCATTGTGAGGTCAGGGGAGGAAAGGACATACGGGCCACCCAGCTTCCTGCTGGGCTCTCAGGAGGGCCTCGGGGACGCCACGTGGTCAGGTACTCACATTCCAGGGATGAGCGGTGTCGAAACATGAACCGCAGGTGGATCCTCTGCATGTCTTCGATAGGGACAGCCACCTCAGCAGACAGAAAGCAGAGCTCAGGAGACAGTGAGTTAAGCACCCTGCCCACCCCACAGGCAGCCTGACCGTTTAACTCAGCTCTGCAGGCTGCTCTGCCACCCATCCATCAAGCCTGATGAACTGTAAATAAATTACCTAAGAACTAGCTATGAAGAGAAAATAAAGTACCAAATGTAATCCATTTGGCAAATTGCATTCCCAGCCAATGAAAAGAGGTCCGTAAATTACAGTGAGGAAAAATGAATCTCCCCAAATTGATATAAAAGTCACATAACTTTAGCACAGGACTTGAGGCACTGCAGACTGCTCTGCGCACATTTCCCCACACTCCAGGAGTTCTGGAGATTGCAGCAGGGCTTAGCAAATTAACAATGGCCATTAAGGGGTTTGCTTGAGGACTCTCATTCATGCAAATTAATAAAAGTGCTTTAATCCAATAATATTTGGAAAATTCCTAGGGCTCATCCCCTCTTTGGTTGGACGCATGGCAGATGCTTTTCCTGTCAAAGGCACAAAGGTAAGCTAATGTGCATGGTCCCCACGGCCCACGGTCCAGTGAGGGTCTGCTGGCACTGGTCACTGGAGTGCTGCAGCCTAGCTCCGCACTCCCCACCCCCGAGCCTCGCAGCTCTCCTGCAGTGTGCAATTCAGGCCAATTCGGGGAAGCTCAGCTACCTGCAGGAACTCTGGCTTTTCTTTTTTTCTTTTAAAGGGACAAGTCTGTACAGTGCGGAAAGCACAAAAATATTTATGCTGCAGCAATTTCTGTTCCAGAAAAAAAAATCTGAGACAGAGGAGGTCCACTATTACATGTTTCAGACCCAGCAAAAGAAGTGAGAGCCACATGGGCTGTTGCAGCCTAACTCATCCTCTCTCTGCCTCTGCAATGGCTCCTAGGAGCTGCAACAATGCAAGGCACTGGCCACATGGTCAAGGAAGCACCCTCTACCCGAAGAACTAACAACCCACATGGGTGACACATAGCAACTGCGGGGAAAGGCCAGCAAAGAGGACTAACAGGGATTCAGGAAAACACACAGGGCAGAGAACCTCCCCACCACCACCCATTGGGGTTTGAATAGCTGTCACCGAAAAGGAAGCCATGTGTCTATCTTGAGTGTGGACTCAGAGCACAGGGTAAGGAATGCTTCTGATTATAGGCAGCAGGAAGCTGTTCAATGAATTAGTTCTTCATTCTTATTCCAATAGAGAATATTCTTTTCTGCTTAGCATGGTGATGTGATTTGTGTCCACAGCCACTTCTACCTGAGTAACCATCCCCAAAGGGGCATTTTTAGGTGTTCCATTGCCCCTCTACAGGCTCACATTTTTTTGAAAGTCTAGCATTCCTCCCTGCTGGGTAGAACAGTGTAGCTTGACGAGCACTAGAGGACAATTCCACATTGGTTAGGTATTGGACCATTAAAAGGTGATTGGAAGAACCAGGGCACTTGCGCTTTGGGACACCATTTCTACCACCTGAAGTGCCACCAGACACATGCTAGGAACTGTTTCAGTTCCTTTGGAGGTGACTCAGAGGACCCCATTCCCCCATGGATGGCAATTCCTGCTGCCTCCCACAGCTAAAGACAGCTCTGTCACTCTGCTCCCTTCCAATGAGTAGACTCGTAAGTGGTCCCAGAATTGAGTTGGGGTTCCGTGAAGAAAAGCGTGACATATTCCTATAAGCTGTTCACCATCGCAGGGGTCTATCAATCCCCCACCTGCTTAGGGCAGAAGAAGGAGTCTATGAAGTATGATCAACAGAACGCTAGTCGAGGGGTGTGTGTTGGGGAAAGAAGAAAAATCTCCGCGTGGAGCAGCTCTGGGAAGCGCACTGCTTCCCGCTGCAGCTCTGCGGAGCATGTTTCCACCAGAAAGGTCCTGAGTGCCTGAGACAGGACGGTCTGTGACCCCCGCGTTTTCTCTCGCGCTTCTCAGTGTTTCCCAGGGTTCTTTGACCAGGGAGCTTCGTTTTAATGAAACACCACAGATTTCGGGTGTTGGGTACCATATGAGAAGGACCCCGAGGAGGGCTACGACGGGCATATGGAATTCCTATCTCCTCCTCCGCCTCCTCCGCTCCCTACCACACCGAGCAGGCATGAAGCTGCCCCGCAGCCGGGAGAGTGGAAACGGTCAGGAGGCCAGGGCTTGAGGGGCAGCTCAAAGGAGCATCAGATCTGGTCGGCGAAAGCTGGCAAGTACGCTGCAGGCCAGCCAAGAAGCACTAGCATTTACGGGTGCGTGTTGCTCCAGCACTCTTTCGACTGTGTTGCGTGTGCATTCCATCATTTCAACTTCACAGCCCTCCTGTTGCTCCCATTTTACAGGTCAGGAAACCAGAACAATCTGGTGGAATGACTTATCCAAGGTTGAAGAGCAGGGGAATTAATGGTAGAGCAGGGACATGAACCTGGGACCCTCTGGGAGTCTCATTCCTCTTGCTGGAAAAGTCTTAAGCAAGCTCATGGCTCCAGGCCATTTCCTGCTCCCTCAGGGAGGACCAAAGAGCACAGGCCACAGCCAGACTGCAGGGTTCTAGTCCCGGCCCTGGCCTGACCGGCAGGGACACTGTGTGCAATATCCTCACCGGGCCACAGTTTTCCCACCTGGAGGATGAGGGACACACAGTGCAGACCTCACAGGGCTGTGGTAAGTGGTAAATGAATCTGTTGACTGAAACCCTCGCCACCTGGTTCACTGTAAACGCCAGATGCACGTTCACTGCCCTTATCGTTATCATTACCTTGACCGTCTCCATCCAGCGCGGCTGTTTGACTTGATAGTACACGACAGAGCGATACTCGTTCATGGGCTTGTCCCCAGCTCCCACACAAATTGCATTCTGACCCAAGAAAAACAGAAAGAGAAAATACTGTAGAATTGCCATTTCCGGGGTTTGGGCAACACTAGTTCCAAGGCCAAAGCCAATCTTGGAGTCTGGGATAACCCTAACCCTTCTCCGGGTTCCTATCATGACCCTTCTATATTACGGATTTATACATGAGCACCACTGGTCTGGGAATGACAGCTGCTTAACTACTGAAATTCTATCACTTCCATTCTGGAAACCACTGATGCATGCCAGGTGCTGATGTGGCAGCCTTATTGGAAATGGTAACCAGCCTTGGAGTCACTGCGTGCTGCTAGTCTTATTAATCCTATTTGTTTTCTAAATGTGAATGTGCACAAAGTTTACAAACAGGCTCAGATCAGCCAAGCAGAAACCCTTTCTGATGGATCTCTAATGCTGACACACGAAGGTGGGAGGGCCTTTGCTGGGCCACAGGACATAGCACAAACTTCCGAGAGACACATGGGTGCCCACTATGCAGAGTCGGGGTGCAGAGACTGGAGAGGGTGAATCTGTCCAGCCCGCAGTGACAAAGCACCTTCTGGGTGTGGGGCCCATGATAAGCTCCGGAGGAACCAGGGTCCACCAGGAATCAAGCCAGATAAGGACTCAGAGTGTGGTGGTATCAGATGAGCTCAGCAGTCACAGCAGTCATTGCTAGAGCATCACGATGACAGCCAGACATAAGACTGTGGACACAGAGGGACACTAAGTGCAGCTGAGCATTTGGTGAAAATCCCTTGGAGGAGATGACAGTTAAGCATCATTGAGAAAGTTCCAAGTTGGCTTGAGCAGAAATGTGGGAGAAGCACTCTGAGCAAGGCATGCCCACTTGGGTAGGGTATTTATTTTTTGCCATAAAAATTACCTTTAGAGTCTCAGAAAGTAACAAGGAATCATACTCGAATTGTGTGGGCCAGTCCCTAATTCTATTCTTTCGGTTTCTTCCATCAGTTTGGGCCTCAACACAAGATGCAAAGTAGGATGGACCAGAAAGGGACTAGGTGTGGTTTTCATACCAGAGCAGTCAAGCTTCAGCCTCAACCCCATACGTTTTTAGGGACATGAGGATTAGTTTTGGAGCCCTAGCCTTTGAAATTGCAAGACAGTGGGCTGGAGCGGTGGCTTGGTGGTTATAGTGCTTGCCTGGCATGTGCAAGTACACAGGTTCAAACCCCAGCACCACGTACACAACTAAGTGTCAGAGCAACGAAAGCCACATGAAAAACTCAATAAAAATAGATTTTCTCTGTCTCTGTCTGTCTCTCACTGTCCTTCTCCCTTAAAAAAAAAAAAGAAAAGAAAAGAAAAGAAATTGCAAGACAGTGTGCTCCTGGGAGGGTCCATGCCTCTCACTAGATCCTTCAGATTCTGCAATGGACGTTGACCCCTGCTACCCTGAGTCAGCAGAGCTGACTATAGGTGGGCCTTCTGTGACCCCTGAAGGACCAACCAAGCTGCACTGTGGGAAGGCAACCTGTCACTCTCACTGAAAAGCTCTGAGTCCAAGGTGTAGGAAAAGAGAGCTGAGCTTCCATTTTCCATGTGATGAAGGCTGTCAGAACTTCTTGGGGCAATGAGCTGAAGCAAGCCTCCAAAGCTCTGCTAACCATTTGGTGTACAGCCACCCCGACGACTATAATCCTTGTCTCCATTGCACAGGCAGGTAAACTGAGGTTCTAAGAGGTTAACCCACTTGTCCCAAAAGTGGCAAAACTGGGACTCCCTCCAAGTCCTCTAGCTCCTTGCCCTGCGTTCCTTCTATAAAAATCTACATGCCTTCCGCCTACAAATATTCATATCTGTGACATTTATGGGATTACAGTTTCTGTAGCTTCAGTGAATCCCATATAGCTTATAAAATCTGAAAACACACGTTTATCTCAGGTGAAAATAAAACTTCTGTGTGGCAGGTGAGTGACTGTCACAAAACTATCCTGATGATGAAAACCTTTTATTTCCTAAGGCTAAAAATATAATCTCAGCTTTATATCAAGAAAAGTTGAAGACAGTGGCCTCTCCCTCAGCACTTCAGATACCAAGTAAGCACAGCAGCCAGGAGTGGGTCTCGTTCCAGGGTAGATGTGGTTCCTACAGATCTTAAGTGAGACGTCGGTCATAGTCCACATTGCCCACCCCGAGGCCCCCAGTTCTTGGTGAGAGCCCCTAATTGGTACTGGAGGCTGTGCTGCTGCTGTGGCCTTGGAAGAGATGCAGACAAGGGAAACCCAGGCCCCTGGCTCAGCCCGGTCATTTTCCAGGAGTCACGGGAGGCGCTGATGTGAAAGAACGCGCCACGCTGCAGGAGATGTCCACTGGCACCTACAGGTGGCAACTGGGACTAGAGCACATGACAGCTTCCGACAATAATGACCAGCTTTAACAGACACCCATGCTACGGATTACCCGGTCTGATATTCACAAGAGCACTGTGTCATTACTGGCCCCAACTGGGGCTGACTCTCAGGCTTGGAGAGGTCATGGAACTGGCTCTGGGTTGTTTCACTAATCCAGACTGTGCTGGGCTTTGAGTCTGGCAGCCTGGCCCCAGAGGTCATGGTCTTAAGCACCAGGTCACACTGTCCCCAGCCCATTAAACTGGATGGCCTCAGAAAAGCAGATGTTTCCTGGCTCAGCGCATCTGGAAACCTGCTTCAGACTAGTTTGCGTATTTAACTCCCTCAGTTCCCTCACAAGCCAGCTTTGCCTGGCCTGCCTTCTCCGAATGTTACCCTCCTTCCTGTTACCCAGTATCCACCATACAGCAGGCCCCACACATCTCCTGTTTTGTTTAACCTGCAACCCCATGAGAAGAGATTGTCATTCCTTTTTTATAGATGATGGAAACACATGTCCAAGATCACACAGCTTATAGGAGAAGGGGTAGGGATTTGAACCTTGACTGTCTTGCCCCAGAGCTCACTCTGAGCTTCTCTGCTATGCCCTGACCCCCAAGCAAAGACCTAGTGACCCAAAGTGAGTCAAAGGCAGGGCTGGTCCTACTCTGCTAAAGACAACATCACCTGGAACAAGAGGAGAAATCAATGCTCCCCTTTAAGGACTATTCCCACAGGAACCCACCAAACAGAGCGGGAGCATTTGAGTATGCTGGGTGATGCTTAATTAGACAGTAGTATTTATTTCTGCAAATAAGGAAAGAAAAGCCTCCCACGGGCTCACTTAGCAATTTTCAATAGTCTCTCAACTGAACTCCCCCATAACTTCCCTAGTAGGTGAAACTGCAAATTATCACCTTTCCAGTTTAGCCCCCAGAACACCTGCTCATGGATTCATCTTTGATAAGTACGTCTCAGCAGCCTAGGTGTGGCTGGAGAGAGTCACAATGGTAGAAGGAAGAGAGGTTCTGATGTGAGAGGAGATGTCCGCTGGCCTGTTCACCGATCTAATTTGTCCTTGGGTGACGGGCAAGGCCACATACCCATGTTTAAAAAATGAGGCTGAGGTTAAAAGTTCCGCAACGGACAGCTGGATAAAGATAACTTCAAGCAGCGGCCTCTCGCTCCTGAAATGCAGGTTTTCCTCTCCAATGAGAACTCTGTGCTCTTCCTTTGTGTTCCTTTGAGTCAAGTGTCGCTCGCTTAGTTCATTTTTCAGAAAAGTTTCTGCATCCAACAATAGGAGGATAGGGATTCTGCTCCAGTAGATATTAATTAACAGGGGTGGTTTTATGAATAAAAAGACATCAGTAGAGATTTCTTTACATTTAAAAAAAGTCAAGTCTGAATCATCCCGGAATTTGGTAGCAGTGTTATCAGCCTCACTTTTTAAAATGAGAAATAACCGGGAGAATTTCTAAAAAGGTGTAGGCATTCTAGTGAAGGATTGAAGAAGGCCTGGAACGTGGAATCAAACCCCATCTCTGTCACCTACTAACTATGACCTTGGATGCGTTGTTCCCCAGCTGTAAAAGGCAGGACAATCATGGAAATGCAGAAGACTGGCAGACAGCAATTGCCTTGTGGATGACTCCTGAGGGACAGGGTGACAATACCAGGCCTGAGCTCAGGCCCCAAGGCTGGAACCAATGGCCACCAATCATCGCCCCATTCTGAGCAACACCGTCACCTGCCTTTGCTATTGGATCCCCTGCAGTGGCCTGGGAGGAATATTTTTCTGCATTGAAACTTCAGCTGAGAGTTGATCGTATTTTCAGCTAAGTATTCCAAAAGGAGGAATTGAGAAGCAAAACCCTCCTACACACTGGACACAACTGCTGACAACCTTAAAAGAAATGTAAGTAAATAAATGTAAACACACATGACAAATATTGTCTGGGACATATGCTGTATAAATATAGCCATGTGCTTTGCATTCTTGAATGCATTCTGCTCGCTCTCTGGAGACCAATTTGTGAATAAGGCTTTCCACTGAATTTCTGGCTGAGCGCTGGGGAGTTGGATTAAGTGTCAAGAATGTCTGCTTTGAGAACATCCTGAGCGTCACACTGGCCCAAGGCTCTGCATTGATCCTCTTTCTTCCTATGGATTTTGCCTGAATAAAGCAGATTGAGTTTCAACGAGAACAACATTTTAACTGCAAGAGGCTATCCTATAAGCAGAGGCCAAGTCAAGAGGAAGAAAAAGAAGTGAGGGTCATGAAAGATAAGGAACAGACACTGAAAATCTGCCTGGGCACCAAGAGGTGACAGCATGGGTCTTGCTGTGTGCTGGGTGCTAACCGAGCTCGGAAGGTGTAGATCGCGTCACTTGGTACCATCCCAGAGGCACTCGGCATCCAGGGGCCAAAATCCGGGAGAGGAAGAACAAATCTTTATGATCAGACCTCCCCACCCGCCACCCCAGCGTTGTTACCCAGAGTGTGTCTAAGTCCCTTACAGGCAGCGTTTTGCCATCCTCCGCACACACGCACATGATCACTTCCACGTTCCTCTGCGTGGTCTTGTTATACTTGTCAAAGTCACCTTGTAAGAGAGTGATGTAGATGTCGTTCCTGACATCCCCTGAGGCAGAGGGAGAGAGGAGAGAGTTAGACAGGGAGGCAGCTGGAGGGAGGCTGCTGAGCTATGAAGGACACTGAAATCAGATCTGCTCGGGAGAAGCATTTTCACCTGCCAGGGAGGCTGGAGAAGCAGGGAGCACAGGGATGGAGGGATGCTAGGAAATCCATTGGAAAAGGGCAGGTAGGATGGTCAAAATCAGCCATGTTTTTTCTCTACCTGAAAGTCATTTAATTACCATCCTCTAGTGACACCTTCTGGGAAAGCAAAGCAAAGCAAAGCTCCAACTGATAGGACCTCTTAATAACCAAGGAAGACGCACATCTGAGATCCTTTATGGCAGCAGAAGAGAGTGGCTCTCTTGCAACCTAGGGTAGATTTCCAGGAAGGAGGGGCAATCAGAATAGGAAACTCTCTAAGGGAGTGCACAAGGGGTTGAGATCTCAAATAAAGCAGCTGCAAATAAATTGCCTTCCAGGCCCCAGTGGACACGATGAAACTGTGGAAGAAGGGGCGCATCAGCGAGAGTGTCCATGGAAGCAAGGCCAAGGCTCAGGATGGAAAGGCGCGTTTCAAAAGAGTGTTATTGCATAATCTCACTTTCTTAAATCACAGCCACATTTGGAAAATATTAATAGCAGTGGTTGCATCTGAAGACCAAGAGGTGAGGGAGCTTTTAAAGTTTCACTCTATACCTTTACGGGCTGCTTGAATATTTTATGATGAGCATGGATTCCTTTGGCAATAAAGAGGTTTAAAAATTTAAGAGAATGACAATATTCCACCTAGTAAGTATTCTACATGTAGTAAAATAGAAGTGATGTCTATGATAAATTATTGAGTGATAAAGCAACTTGAAGAACACTATAAAAAGCATATTAAGTGGAGGTACATGGCATTTATAAAGTGAGATCCCACTTGCTGGAGGGAAAGGCACATGCGTGTATATTTATGTGTTTGTGTTCATTTGGTGGATGCATAGAAGTTTCAGGATACACAGAAGTTGTTTCCAGTGGTTTACCTTCAGGGGGAGAAAAACAGGAATATAGTAAAAAGAAAAAGTGGACTCTAAAAAAAAAAAGAGATCACAGAGCTGGGCCCAGGGAGGTCAGGCAGCTGGTCTACCTGGCATGATGATCTCTGGGAAGCCCAGCTTCCTGGCCACCACAGTGGTCCTGTCCACCAGGTGTGGGTAGTCCTTGCGGATTTGGATGATGTCACCCACCAGCATCTTCATGGTTACCCAGAGGCCTAGAAGGGAAGAGCCAGCTTCTTCATGGTGTTCTCTCAGTCTGCCCTCCCAAGCCCCTCAGTCCTTTCTGGAAGAACTGGAAACAGATGTACAAAGACAGATGCGGTGCCCAGACTCCTGGGTCTGCCTCACAGGTCTCCGGTAAGGTGAAATCAAACAAGGTCACCCTGAAGATGCCTGGAGCCCCAGAGAGGCTGAACAAAGTGATCCCTCTCCTCCTCTGGGCACTAGGACGCACCTCTCATTGGCTTCAGGAGATACTACCCTCCCTATAGAGCCCATGCTCCCAGGCTTCCCCCCGCGGGGCATCTGGAAGGAAGACCAAGCTTGCTAGGGGTCAAGGTTTGCTGTCTACTGAGGAATCAGGCTCCTGGGCCACATGTTGCAGGCTCAGCTGCCCAACATCTTGGTGCCTTACCTTGCCCTCCACTGTCTCCTTTGGAAGCTGTGACCTTGCCCAGCAGGCTGTGAAGGAAGTCGTTCTCAGCTGTGACCCTGGGGAGGAAGAAAGCAGGATGTCCATATGGCGGCCTCAGTGCCTCTCCAACCTGTGGTCCACAATGCCCCAGGGAGCCCCCAGCCCTCCCTGTGCTGTGGCTAGAAACCAAGTCTGCAGGGTCACCCGGAGTGCCCACGGGCCATCAGGAAGCACAAGGCTCCTTTACACTCTCACAAAGGGCTCTGAAATTTGGGGACTGCAATGTTCTATTTAGAGGCCATTTTTATTCCTGTGAAGACTCACAAAAAGGAAAGTTTCCAAAACACTCAACCGAATGCCTGCTCCACAGGTGGCTAAGGCTTCAGCTGATCCCATGAAGTCCTAATCACCTGCCTTCACCACTACCACGGGGCTCACTCTGTGGACAACCGTGGGGTGACTAAGCACTGACAATAATCAAACTAGGGTCCTGCTTCCTCCGAGACTCCTTTCAGAGCACAGAAAGGACATTAGCCTTCCTCCCTGCCCTCCCTCAAGTCATGGATGTCTACCCCTGAGAATCAGGCTAGGACTCCCCATTAGAGATTCCCAAAATGCAGGCCCTTCACAGCTGCCCGACCCCTGTTACACTTGAATCTGTGCAGTAATCTGTTTTTGATGGTCAGTTTCGTTGCCCATCTAAAGGAAGAGTTCCATAATGACAGGGCCATGTGCATCTTGCCCACCACCGCAACCTCCGTGAGGGCACAGTGCCAGCCTCTGTGAGGGCTTCAGGGAGTCTGCTGGGTGAGCGACTGCTGATGAGTGAAGAGCTGGTGGTTCTGAGTGTGTCAGCATGGGCAGGCCCAGCCTGTGCACCCTGTCCTAGCTAGGGGATCCTGGCACGGCCTCCAGGAGGACGGGTGTGGCTTAAGGAGCTGGGGAGGAGGGGCGCAGGCAGTCGCTCACGGGTGGAAAGGGATGAAGTGCTGTTTCTCTTCATCACTTTCCAATTTCCCCTTGATGATGTCTGTTATGTCCATCACTAGGAAGAGAAGAGACAGGAATTGAGAGTTAAACTCCGTTGCTCCCAGGAGGGGATGGCAAAGGGATAAAGTCATCTGACAGCAGATGGGAGGGAGGCCTGGGGTCAGGCAAGCAGCCCACAAGGGGCAGCCCATGCACAGCGAGCCACAGGCACACAGCACCTAGGAAAAGCAGGTAGAGGGCTAGAAGGGTGGTTCAGTGGTTATGGAGCTTGCCTGGCACGTGTGAGTGAGTACATGGGTTCAAACCCCAGCACCATGTGCACAATGAAGTGTCCCAGAAATGAACGACACATGAAAAACTAAATAAATTGATTCTTTCTCTCTTCCTCTCACTGTCCCTCTCTCTTAAAAAAAAATGCAGGTTGAGGTTGAGAAGCCACAAGCCAGGCAAGCACCCAGGAGCCCTGCAGTTGAGCAGAGCCCACAGTGGTGGCAGTGGGGTTGCCAACTAGCTTTGGAGTTGACACATACATTTAATAGCTACTGTGCCCACAAAACCCGAGGGCAAAGGCTCCCTGCAGGGTTTGAGAAGTCAATAAAATGTGCACCTGCCTTTCATAAACATTGGACCCTGCCATTCCAGGGGTACCCTGGGCCTCTGAGATTTTTTAAACCACACACGAAGGTCCATCACACTAAGGTAAAGGTAAAGGACCCTTGCATGGAGCTGGGGATTATAAAAATGGGCCTGGGAGGAAGACTGACGAAATCAAGTTGAATAGAGCCCGGACCCTAGTAACATCAAACATCTCCAGTGCTCCAGTCACTGGCCAGGGAGCCACCGAAAGTGCTGGGTGAACAGTCAAACACTGAGTGCAGCTGCTGGGAAGGAGAGACAGGGAGCGCAGAGGAGGAATTACTTGGTCCTGGCCGGCATCATTCCCTCTGACTATAAACCCTGCTGGCCCATTCTCTGGCTTCAAGCTGGGGGGAGGCAATTGACCTCTGGCTTCCTGTTGATCATGTGACCCGATATGGCCAATCAAAGAACCCTACTCCCCACCCACAGTAAATGCTTCCTGAATGAGAGTATGACCTCTGTCTAAGCTCCTGGGGCTTCTGCTGAAAGTAAAAGGAAAGAGGAAGTTCCCTTCACTGTTTGCTTAGATGGTAGCTGCAGGCATCAACAGCTGACTGATAATTTGGCAACTGATTGGACTGCAGTTTTCAGAATAAGAGAGCATAAGGGGCTGGAGAGGTGGCTCAGCAGTTATGGCACTTGCCTGGCATGCGCGAGAAAGCAAGTTCAAACCCCAGTACCACATACACAATGAAGTGTCAGAGCAATGAAAGCCACAGGAAAAACTAAATAAAACTGATTCTCTCTTTCAAAAAAAAAAAAAAAGCTTAAGGAGATAGGAGCCAAGATGGAGAACTGTTATATTCATTTGAGTTCCTGGATCCAGCTATGCCTGAAGCAACCTATCCCTACACCTTTCCCATATACCTGTTTTTGTTCTTTTGCTTCAGACTTCTGTGCCACCTGACACTAAAAGGAAAGGCAGAGGACAGAGCCTAGGACAAAGGCACACCCTGAAGCAGGCTGGAGGACCCTCCTTGCCTTTGCAAGAAGTATACGCATACAGAATCAGGACAATGTCAAGCAGGAGGGGATTTCATGGAGGCTCCAGGTCCAAGTCCCTCATTTCACATACGTAAGACGAAGGCCCTGGGGAAGATGCTGGCCCCAGATCACCTGGCCAGCCAGCTGGTGTCAGCCAGTTAGCTCAACACACCTCCCTCCACTTCACCACTATGCGAGGAGCGCAAGGGACTAGCTGGAGACCCAGTGGATTTGTGATTGCAGAAGATCAGGGCCTCTGGAAGTGAGTTTAGGGAGGTACACAGGGATTATAAATGGTACATGATTAAAAATTTATATTTCAATAAAAAGAATAAAGCTGGCATATCAACTTGTCATGTCCCAGGTATTTTAAGGGGAAAGATGTATTTTACTTTAAATAAAGTGGGTGAATTAAAAGAAAATGTTAAGTAAATAATAGAGCAAGTGATAGCTAAATAGGACAAAAGCCATGAAAGTGGGGCAAGAATGCTGACAACCTGAAACCCGGGAGGACCTGAGCTGGCTGCGGCCACGGTGTAGGACTAGTGGGTCCCGCCCGCTCTCCAGGCTCCCAGCAGAACTCAGATGCGTGGCGGGTGACTCATTCCAGGTAACTGCATTTCCTGTCCTGGATATTCTTTTTAAAAGGATTTGCTCCTCCGAATTAGATCTCGCCTGTATTATTCTTCCTTCCGCACTGCACCAGGGAGCGAAGGCGCCAACTGCTCTCAGGGCACCTGACTTCCAGGGCTCAGCTCCAGATCCAAGGATCGCATTACTCACTGAACTCCTTGCAAACCTGGACTTAGTCACCAATCCTTTCCATTGGTTTCCAGAAGTGTAGTTATTAAGGACTGTCCGGCATACGTTGTGGGAGGGGTAGGGAGCGGCAGGGGAAGGGGCAAAGAAGTCTTCTTGAAAATTCAACCGTGTAAGATGCACACTCCAACAAAGGTGCAGCGTCATTACCTGCCACTCCAAAGGGCCTCCTCAGTCCCTGTGTGCACTTCTTCGCATTAGTGTCCTTAAGATCCATCTTCCCCACACGGACTATTTGGCAAATCAAATAGATCTTATCCCTGTTGAGGTCTTTGTTCCCGAGATCCTGGAGGGAAGGGAAAGTAGAGCTACACACATCCTGGGCTGACGGAGGCAAGGAGAAAAAACCCGATGACGTCATTTCCCACAGATGCACTTGACATTGGTGTACATGGGCCAAACACACAGCCCATCCGGAAAAGGTAGGAAACAACACCATCGTACGCAATGCACAGAGAAGTAAGATGAGGCTTGGAAAGGATGCACAGCGCAGGATCTAGTGCTCAAGCCCAGCTCCTCTGCCTGACACCGGCAGGAGGAGAGAAGGGGAGAGGAGTGACCGAGTTGTTAGGCGGGATTCCCCATGAGCAAAGAGCAACCCGCAGAAGTGGCATTTACTGCAAATGACTCCATCAATCTTGTCCTTGCTCAGCACCTCTGGGAGGGAAGTCAAAGGACAGGAGAAACAAAAGCAGCGGCCACCACTTACTGAACACCTCACGCTCACGCACGGGTGGGCTGTGGTGCCACGGAACAGCCCTACCGTCTCAGAGCCCACAAACAGCAGACTCTGACTTTGAATGTGGGTCCAGTGCCACCCAGCAGGGCTCTGCTCACTCCCTAACCCTGGCTGATTGAGCTATCCCGGCACGGGTGCTTCTGATGTCCCCACTGTAGGGAAGGGGAATGTAGCTGTCATAGCTTGCATCATGTGTTGGTCCTCAATGCAGCAATGCTCAGAGGTGGGGTTTGAGGGAGCGAACGGCTCATGAGAAAACTCACCTCAACAACGGACTGACCTGGTAATGCATTTGTAATCCAAGCGGACTCTCGGGAGGTGGTGGAAACTGGAGGAGGTGGGACCCAGTTGAAGGGAGTGGGGCATTAGCCGCTTCACCATAGGACCAGAAACAGTGGAGCCAGCCAACCATGAGCTGAAACCTCTGAAACCATGAGCCAGATAACCCTTTCCTCCTCCAAGTTCATTTTCTCAGGTATTTTGTCACAGCAATGAAAAACCAATACAGTAGCAAATAACCCACTGGTGATTACAACTTCCACACGGAGGAAAGGCACATCACTTCTGCTCATGTTTCATTAGCCAAAGCAAGGTATGTGGCCATGCCTGCCTTCAAGGAGGCCGGGAACAGCACTCAGCTGTATGCTTAGAAGAGGAAAGCTAAAACTGGGGAGCTGCACTAAGTGTCCCCTATGACATCATCTTACGTGGTTCCTAAGAGCTCTCTGAAGAACATGATTTTGCATCCCATTTCACAGACGGGGAAACTGAGAAAAATGGA
Source organism: Aplodontia rufa (assembly GCA_004027875.1). Classification (NCBI taxonomy): domain Eukaryota; kingdom Metazoa; phylum Chordata; class Mammalia; order Rodentia; family Aplodontiidae; genus Aplodontia; species Aplodontia rufa. The sequence goes on from PVKS010001826.1 coordinate 18,717, forward strand.
GCTTCCCCAAGGTCATGACCTTAGACCTTGAAGACACAAGGCTTTGATCCTAGTCACTCCTTCTCCAGAGACCACAGACATACTGACTGCCACTGTCACAGAGGCACCCTGGAGGGACACCACCCTGAGCCTCTCTGAGGGCTGCAGTGCCTTTCAGGATCCCTGCCAGGTAGGATCAGCTGGGGAAGGGACAAGAAGACCCGCTGCTGGCATCAGAGTAGAGAACCCTCAACCTCACCCTCAGCAGGGATCAAGTTTCCTCTGGTCATATGCATTGGTGACAAGATGCCCACTTACCTCCAAGCCAGGGCCTGGGCAGAGGAGCCACCCCGGCCTCCCTCCCCGAGAGGCTGCTGTGAGAGGAAGGCAGTGGGGTGGACAGGGTCTCTGGGAATAAGGCGAGGCCCCAGTGTGGGGGAAGCGATGGAAACACTGTGTGCCGACTTCGCTAAGCTGTGATGTGTAACTGGACTGGTCAAACACTGGTCTAGGGGTTGCTGTGGTGGCCTTTGGTAGACCTTCACCCCATCAGTTGAAGGCCTCTATTAAAAAATGAGGTTTCCCGAGGGAGGAATTCGGCCTCAAGACACAACAGGCCAGATGTCCTGCCTGGCTTTCCATCCACAGCCTTCCCTGCAGGTGCAGTTTCCCTGGAGAACCCCGACTCCGGCTAGGGCTGTCTTTCGCCAGCTGGAGGGAGGACACCTGCTTCTCCTTCTGCAAGGTCACACTGCTAGCAGGGAGGGCAGGGAGGTAGAAAAGGAGGGCGTGGGGCTGAGAGCCCTGGCCACTCATTTGCACCCACCCTTGCCCTGTGGTATCTGGGTCTGAGGTCCCAATTATGTCACCTCTGGATGGCTGATGAGTTTTTCTCTGTCCTGCCAGGCTCCTCCCTCCCAGCCATCCTGAAACCCACAACTTGTCTTCAGAAGCCACATTTATTCTTCTGTCTGTCTCCCCCAACATTAACAGCTCGCGATTTCCTACCCTATTAGCAGGGCTAATCTTTTCTAGTTGACATGAAAGGCCCTAGACATAATACATCCAGCTGTCCTCGCCAACTGTCCCGTACCATTCTCTGCAAATCAGTGCTCTATTTTTGTCACAAAGATTTCTTTATTGCTCCACATACACACATGGCACTTTCAGGCCTGCGTCTTTCTTCCTTCTCCCGCCTCCACCTTGAATGCTCCTCTGTTATTCCTCTGTACTTCCAAAACTTTCTGTGCTTCCTTCATAATGTCCTCCGTCCTTAATTACTTCTCGCCTCCCACTGGGATTTTTCAGGTCTCTGCAATATCTAAATTGGTATCCTTCACAGCCATTCCAGAGCCACCGAGGCCCTGGCACCAGCAGGGCTCCAGAAGTTATGGACTGAATTGTGTCCCTCCCCCAGCCCAACACCAAAATCCACATGCTGAAGTCCCGTGACTGCATTCAGAGGCAGGTCTTTAAAGAGGTCATTAGGGTGGATCCCAATGCAACTTGGGTGGGGTCCTTATAAGAGATCTGGACAGGGACGCACCTAGGGGAGAGTATATGAACACACGGGGGTGGGGGTGGGGAGGACATCCAGGAACCAAGGACAGAGGCGTCAGAAAAACCAACCCTGTGGACCCCTCGACCTCAGCCTTCAGCCTCCAGAATGGTGAGGAAACCACTTTCTGGTGGTACTGAGGCAGAGCAAGCCAGGCAGTCAGTGCAGGCAGAATGATGCGGGTTGATAAGGAGGAAGTTAGCTGATGATCATTTTTTCCTAGAGGGCAAAGAGCATCCGCTGTCCTAAGTAAGCAGAGGTGCCTATCAGCTTCACATCCCCTTTGCTGACAAGGGCGGTCCAGACAGTGACCTCCCCTCTGCTGATAAAGATGCTCTGGCCTGAACCAAAGACCAGATCAGACCGGAGTTTCGCACTCATGCTCCTAGGCTGGTGGAGGGAAGGCCCAGAGTAATCAAGGGGAGAGAATCTTAAAAGGTGAGTCACACCCTCTCTTCCAGTACTTGGCTCTGAGACTCCCTTCTGGAGAAGTCTTTTCTTTCTATCCCTTCTTAAACAAACTCTGTTTGCTCCACTTGCCTCAGTGTCCCTCGGTTTCATTCTCCGACTCTCAGAGGACTCAAACCCAACATCCACAAAACCGGCATCAGTACTTCATGTGGCTTCCCCACTGACCAAGGCTCTAGATGAACCTGTAAGGTCCTAGCGAAGCCCCATCCAGCCCCTTCTCTGGAGAGATTGAGACTTGCTCAAAGGAAGATGCCAGATCTCTAGGAGCTGCTTCATCGGAGACCCACTGGCCCCAACTCTTAGCATGTGACGCGCGCTCCCACAGGATGCTGGACACGGACTCTTCTAGGAGGTGTGTGGACCAGCAATCCTCACTGAGAACCGTGCTCCAATCTGCAGCACCTCTCAATCACTTATACTTGGTTTATACCAACCACTTATACCAACCACCTGAATTTCTCAAGTTCAACTGCAATGTTTGGGGGAAGCAGGACAGAGGCACTTTAGTGTCACCTGATGCAGAGGTTTGTCAGCCCTCCTTCTATTGTTCACTATTGCTTCCTGTGTCTTAGCAGCAACCCAAAATAGGCTGAGTCTCAGAGACGGAACCTCAAGGTACTTGCCGCTTTCCTCTTGCCCAGCCCAGGAGGGTGAATATTTGTGAGGCAGACAGAGGGGACGTCAACCAGGAGCCAGACCCACATGCCAGCTCTGTTGAACTGAAAACTTGACACCAAAGAGGACACTTGATAGAACTAACATCCAGAGGGGAGAGAGAGAAGGCCAGCCTGGCACATGGCTGTCAACTCTCATCTGTCTACCTTAGATACCACCGAGACACCCAGTTCAAAGTCACTTCCAGTCAGACACCAACTTGTCACTGGGTTTTGATTATGTGTTGATTGCATTGCTCTCTGGCATTGCTCCTGCTTAGATGTTCACTTATTTATGTGTTATCTAAACCACCCACACACTGCACTGCGGAAGCAGGGACATCCGCTTATTCCCTGATGTCTCCCAGTACCTAGCACAGAGCTTACACATGGCAGCTGTACGACGGATCATTCCAGAATCACTACAAGCTGGGAGATCACCATGACTTTCCTTCCCAATATCTCAACAGAGGGAAGCATCAGCCCATGAAACCAGAGGCCTCAAGTTCCCTGGTTGTGAGAAGCAGAGCCCTGGCCCAAGCGGAATTCTGTGAAGGCAGCCCACACTGTCATTAACTCCATGTGACATGGGTTCACCAATGCCCTTCCTTCGTGCTGACATCATAGATTTGTTCTCTGCAAAAGGAAGCACTGATTGATTCTCTGTCCCTCTCCTTCTCGTGAAACATCTGTCTCATTGTTTAATCAGGAAGCCCGGTGGGACACTCCTATTTATCAAGAAAACAAATAGGCTCCTCCTTCTAACTGATAATAAACAGGATTGAGGTGCATTTGTAGATGCCAAGAAAGCTCTGTCAAAGCAGTTAGGACCTATGATCCCATCCCATGCCTCTGGCCCATTTTTCAGGAAATAGCAAACAAAATAAATCAGCTGCACCCCAATCTAATCATGAGGTGACATAAGACATTGCACTTAATGGGCTGTAACTGGAAAATTATTGTAGAGCAAGGGAGGTTAATCTAGTGTGTCGGTCAGTCCTGGACCCAGCACATCCATTTGGCCAATGCCCAAACCCCTCCTGGGCTCTTCCTCTGCCATTTCTTGTGCCGATGCAGGTAACACAGTCAAAAGTCTCATAGGTTGTCTTGTCCCCAAAGTAAAAGCTACTAATATCCTCAGTCACACTCTTAGCACAGCCTTAAGAAGAAAGGACAGGAGAGGGGTCTCTGATGGAAATTGTGAGCTTTATTGACCGCCTTCCTTCCATTGCTTCCCCTATCAGAGCTAGAAAGTTGCGTCCACTCTCAGAAAGTCATCCTGATAACAAGTTTCAATATTTCTACACATGAACCTTGCCCAGTGGGTACTGGTGTTCAGAACAGTGCTCCTAAGGCCCTACCAGACTTTAATCATCCATGACATGATTATATTCATTCACAAAAATCCAATTTACCAAGGCAGCCAATGTTCTAGGAAGGTCCCAGGTTTTCATGTACACTTTAGAAAGGTTTTCAGAAAGTCCTGACCCAAAAAGGGAATCTGGGCTAACCATGAATTAAGCGGAGAGTCAAAATAGCTGCTATGCCCAATACCAAGGCATCACTGCTCAAAGAGGTGTGAGTTCTTCTCTGTGCCTGTGGGAGTGAGAAAGAGACAGGGAGGGAGGAAGAGAGAGAGGGGAAGAAAAAGAAGGTCCTCTTTTCAAAGCTTCCTCAGGGTGCAGGATGCTCAGCCAGCGCTGACTCTCCGTATCAAGCCTGCAACGCAGCCCAGCACCGAGGCCATGCTCCCTCCTGACCAGTGGACCAGCCTTACTTCCAAGATCAGAGGTGGGCGAGAAGAGGGGCACACTCACCGTGAAGACCACCTTCAGGTTGTTGAGCATCTCGATCTCCTTCGGGAAGCCCCTGCTGCCCCATCGTACCAAGTAGTTCTCACTGTGGGAAGAGGAGCGGCAGCCTGTTACCGCAGGGCTCCACAGCCATCAGTCCAAACCTTTTACGGACCATCTACTACGTGCCTGCACCGAGCTGATGGCTGGGGGAGTGGTCGTGTTTGAGGCAGACGTGGTCCCTTCCCCTGAGAGACCACAGTTGTGATGGGAGATAGATGCTAGAGAAGCAGGGGAAAATATAACGAGCATCCATGCCCTCTGTCCCTCCCCATCTGCCACACACTTTCTGGTACCGCTGCCTGATACTTCTTCTTTTTTTTAATAAGAGAGTGGGACAGTGAGATACAGAGAGAATCAATTTTATTTAGTTTTTCGTGTGGCTTTCATTGCTCCAACACTTCATTGTGTATGTGGTGCTGGGGTTCAAACCCATGTCCTTGCACGTGCCAGGCAAGTGCAGTAACCACTGAGTAACCACTCCAGCCCTGCCTAATACTTTTGAAGAGCAGCCCCAAATCCTGTAGAGCCTACTGAGAAAGACATAAAAAGAAAACTGATTTCAACATGCTTTTCTGGACCTTATGAATGTATTTGCTCGTTCCAGCCTAGCTCCCTTTTGAGACTCAGTAAAGATTTGAATTATCTTCAGTTATCCATTGAATGCAGGAGGATTTCCTTGAATGGAATGCTATTCTGTGATGCATACTCTTGAGCAACTAGTTAAATGCAGTTGTCATATGATTTATAAGAATTTGTGCTTAATGCATCTAAGAAACGGCTTCAAGGGCTAAATGCAAGAGAAAAGTTAAGAGAGGTCAGACCATGAAGGCCTTGTGGGCCATTAAAGGATGCAGGTTTGAACCTAAGAACAATGGAACCGGGCTGGAGTGGTGGCTCAGCAGTTACAGTGCTTACCTGGTATGCACAAGGACTCGGGTTCAAACCCCAGCACCACATCCACAAGTAAGTGTCAGAAAAACAGAACCCAGATGAAAAAATAAAGTTGATTCTGACACTGATGCAAATCCTTTACCATCTCACCTCCTCTAGCAGCCAGATCCACCCCTCTGGATACAACCAGTCAGCACAGCATGCCAAGGAGACAGGAAGTCAGCGCTGGTCGAACTTAGAAGAAGCAGACCACAGGTCACTGAGCTGAGTAACTAGGTCTTCTATGCCATCCAGGACATAGTTGGTGCCAAATAAATACCCATTATGTTGAATTAGGAAAAATCAAAACTAACACTGAAAACCCAGCTAACCCAAGTTAGCTCCAGAGGTCGTGATAAGAGCTCAGCCAAGCAGAGGGGAATTGTTACCCTTTACAGAGCTTTCCCTCACTCTGACCTGTGGCTTTGGTCCACTCTCCCCTGGAAGATCAGCCAGAAGAGTTTGAGGAAAGTTCAAGAAGCAACTGGAACCAATAGCACAAATGAACACAGCCCCAGGTTGACCAATGATTAGAAAATCAAACCACATAGATTTTTATCCTTTTTTTTTTATTTTCTCAATAATATGAAAAATTTCAGTGGCATTCACAGTTAACTACGGAGGGTCTTTCAAAAAAGTAGACTTTTAAAGTGATTCCTATTGGTTACTTATGGATTGTTATTATTGAAATGTCTAGATTTTTCCAGTACCTTCCATTGCATGTAGCAAGCCCCTTAGTGACCCAGGCTGCTACTTGTAATCAGCAGGAGCCAGCGATTTTCTTCAAGGAGAACTACAACCATAAATCAGAAAAGCAATTGAGAGGTCTGAGCTGGCCCCATCCATCCTTGCCTGGGAACACCTGGGTGGTAACATCTGAAGGCTCAAGATACCAGGACAGGGGGGACTGTCTCCGATGTCGCCCTCCTCAGAGGAAGGGGAGCCTCATTGCAATTTCCTCTTGAGCTCTTCTTGGACATAAGATTACCGCAGCCTGATGCTGCAGCTGCCACTTCTATAAAATTTTACTTTCAATTTCCCAAACCAGATTTCTTCAATATTCCACTGGGAATCTGACCATGATTCAGCCCAACATGGAAAAAAATCAGTCCCAGAAAAAATTCCTCTCCAGTCCACACTGGCCCACACTGAGGAGGTGCATTCTGTTGTTCAGGGCAGGTAAACCCTGACTAGAGTGGGCAGGAGTGGGGAGAGTTTTTTCCTACAAAAAGGGCAGCGGATGGAGTATTTCCAAGTCCCCCTGCCCCTGTCCCAAAGCAGTCCTCTCCCCTTCTTCCTATTTTCTTCTCTTTTTACTTGCATTGGTCTTTGTCTTCTTAGTTTTCCTGTCCCCACCACCACCACCCTCCCAAGGGCTGCCCACTGCCTCTGGCACCCTTTGAGGCATCACTCATGCACATCCCAACAAGCACATCACCCAGGGAGGCACAGCAGAAAACAGAGCTGCCACCTTGCTGACCCACCACCTCCCTCCACAAAGCTGGCTCAAGCCGCCCATTGCTGAGAGGGGCCCGTGCACCAGGCACCTCATCAATGTGGCCGTGAGGAGTCCTCATGCTCTCTGAGAGACAGAGTCCAGGCAACGTTTCCAGGATCTTTTTCATAGGAGCCCTGGGAATGGCTGTCAGGGAATAGCAAGGGACCTACGACAAACAGGCTACTTCAAGGTGGGTTCTAGGGATCAGGAAAACCTGTTCTCAATGTCATATGCATTGAAACCAAACCAGATGTACTGGGTTGATGGTAATTTGAGGGCCTTGGGCGTGCCATGAAGCATAGCTCTCTACTATGAGAACCACCCAAGGTGTTTGATGCAACCCATTTCTTGGTGACAGACAATATGGGAACTGGCTTGTCTTTGAAGTCAGATGGACCTGGGCATGAATCTCAGCTCTTCCATTTGTAAATATGTGTGACTTTGAGCAAGTTGCTTGACTTCCTTGAGCCTCATTTTCTCACCCAAATGGCAGGAAGTGACAGGGACCAAATGGGATCACTTGCAGGTCTCTACACAGCCATCTTAGGTGGACCTCCCTCCATGCTCCACGAATGTCTTCAGGAGAGCCCTGACTGACTAAGCATCACCACTTGCTCTGTGCTGTGTGTTACTCCATCCAATCATCCTGACAGCCAAGCAAGAAAGATAGCCATGTCTCCATTTTTTCCATGACACAGAAAAAATGCTCCAGCTCCATCTGAATGGGTTGACCAGTGACCATTGGCCCAAAACTCCACAGCATGGGTCATGCAGTGGTCCCCTGGGAGGAAGATTGCCTGAACCCCAGGAGAGGCCAGGGGACTGGCAGTGTGGGCTGGTGAGTTACCAAAGTCTCCTCCTTGGAGGCTCACAGAGGTGTTCTCCCTTCCTTGAATTAAGGCACCCAGAAGTTCCCTCACATCCTCCATTCCCAAGAGCAGTCGGTGAAAGTTGCAATCATAACAGCCACCCCTCTTGGAGCACCAGGCCCCTGCTTCATGTGCTTTTTTTCTCCTTAAAATCTGAAAGAAATGATCCTGAGAGGGCAGCACTCATGTTTTGTAAATTAGAACTCAGGCTTCAGAATGATTGAGAGCCTGCCTGAGGTCAAGCAGAAGTGAACACTGAGGTGAGGACAGGCACAGAGACAGGCTGTAAGGATGACTCCTCAACTCCCATAAAACTAGGCATTGTTCTGTCCGATGCTACCAGACAGAACTTATAATTTATGGTTGTTTTCTTCTCATCAAAACCTATGACAGGGGCCTGGAGTGATGGCCTGGCGGTCACGGTGCTTGCCTAGCTTGTGTGAGTACATGGGTTCACACCCCAGCACCTTGTACACAATGAAGTGTCTGAGCAACAAAAGCCATGTGAAAAACTCAATGAAATTACTTCTCTCTCTCTCTTTCACTGTTCATCTTTAAAAAGAAAAAGAAAAAAAAATAAAGTCTCTGACAAAAACCCTATAACCTTAACTCCACTGTGCAAAGTCTGGTGGCAAGTCCCACTTCCATCTTGGAGTTATTTCCTCATTCTCAGACTGTTCCTTTTCCATGTGGAAATACACTCCACAAGTTTGGATGGGAAGAAAAGATGCTCCATGCTCTGCCAACTCCAACCTCGCCCCACCACAGAGGTCAGGCAATGCTGACCCACTTACCTGATGACCGTCTGCTTGTTGGGGTCATAGAGAGACATGAAGAGCTCAGCATCTTCCCCGATTCTGCACACAAAGTTCCTCACGAAGACGTAGAGGCTGTGTGTGGGGGACGAGGAGATCCTGGAGTACATTCCGTAATCTGGCTGGTCTTTCGACTAAGCAGTGGAAGGGAGGAAGATGGAGCATATGAATCAGCACCATTTAGAAGCACAGAAACATCAGCCCAAACATTTGGGGAACTTGGGTTCAGCCTGAGGACTACACCCAGCTCCACCACCGAGTAGAACGGAGTGAGTCACTGAGACGGTGGACCTCGATCTTCCAGCGCAGGGAAAGGCCACCACTGACCCCACATTCCTCATGAAGTTAGGATCATAAAAACCACAGACTCACAAAGAAAAAAATGCATAAGTGATCTTCATCACAACTATAAACTTTTGCTGTTTGAAAGGTGCTTTTTAAAAATGAAAAGACAAGGCACGGACTGGAAGAAATCTGCAGAACACGCTTCGTAAAGAACTTGCGTCTAGAACATACAGATCATCTTACAACTGACTAATGAGGAAAAACGACCCAACTAAAGTGGGTAAAATATTTGAACAGTCACTTGCAAAAGAAGACACAAATGGAAATGGCCAGCAAGCACATGAAGAGGGTGCTCAGGGGCCATCAGGGAAATGACAATTAGAACCATGATGAGCTACCATCCATGCAGCGGCCAGAATGGCTAGAGGTCAAGGCTGCAGTACTGCACGTTGGAAAGGAAGCAGAGCAACCGGAGTGCTCACATACTGCTGGGGCAGGTGTGCAAAACTGCACAGCCGCTTTGGGAACCAGGAAGGCAGTACCTTTCAAAGTCGTACACACACTTATCGAATGATCCAGCAATTCCATTGCAAAGTATTACCGGAAAAGAAAGAAAACACATCACACAGAGATTTGTTTGCAAATGTTCTTAGCAGCATTGGTTATTTAAGCCACCAAGTGCAAACGACACACATGCCCAGCAATTGGTCAGGTTTACACCCCATCACCAACTGACCAGTGGTGTATTGACTAGTAGTGCCAAGGACCAGCACATTAATATGCACGATAGTATCAGCTTTAAAAACATCAAGATGGGCCAAAGAAGTCAGACACAGAAAGCTAATATTGAATGATCCCACTTCCATGGAAATCTAGAAAAGGCTAGACTAGGGGCAGAATGCACAATGGGGTTTGCCTGGGGCTTAGGAAAGGGTAAGGAGGGGGATGGAAGGTTCTATGTATTGATTGTGCTGGAGTTTACCCAACACTACATATTACTAAGATTCTATAAAGGACAGTTTAAAATGGCTGAATTTTACTCTGAAAATTACACCTTAGGAAACTCAAAAGAAATTTGCTTTCAAATAATGCATAGCAGCCAAAGTATTCTTTTTTAAAAATAGGAATTGTATTAATTAGCCCCTCCTCTAAACGTCTCACTGGCTTGTCATTGTACTAGGACTAAACCTGAGTAACTCCTAACGTCTAGGACTGTTTCTATCTCGCCTCTTTTCCACAACTCCTCAGCTCCTTCAAGGGCCAGATCCCGCACCCACCTCTCCAGGTCACTGCCCACACTCCCCGCTGCTCCCCATGCCCCGTCCACTGGGCTGCTGTGCCTTGAACATGCAGCCCTCGGTCCTGCCCCAGGACCTTGACACTTGCTGCTCCCTCCGCCTGCAACACCGTGACCCCAGCCCTTCCCAGGCAGGGCCTGCACCACCCGCAGGTGCCTGCTCAGACTTCACTCGCAACACAGGCCTCTCCAGGCCAGGCCTTCGAAAGTAGCTTCTGATCACTCCAAGTCACAAAAGCCCAGTTTATTGCCTTTTGGAAATTTATCACCATCTGGAAATAATTTTTCATTTCTTTATTTACTTTTTTACTACTTTTCTGGTCTTTTCTCTGGAACCCAAAAGCTCCAGGAGACCAGGAAACTTGCATGCCATTTAACTAACTTTGGGATGCATGCTGAATGAATTATAGGTTCAAAGACAAAACCACAATAAAGTGCGTGTGATTGCTGATCTTTCAGGTCATGGCACAGATGGCCCCTTGAACAATACACGGTCTGCTTAATTAGCCTGTTATTTCAAGTTTACGATGTGCTGAGTGCTGGCCTCGCTGGGCCGCGCCTGCCGAACGGAGCTCACCATTTCCTCCTTGATGCGCTCCGTGATTTTATCAGTCGCCTCCTCGTGCGCGTGGAACAGGCTGATGACACTGGTGTCATCGGGGTCCAAGATGTTTCCGTCCTCATCTCTGACGATCAGATCGAGCTCAAGGATTCTGAAAAGCAAAACCTGGGGGTGAACAGATCTCAGAGGAGGCCAGAGGGATGCTGGTGAGGATCACGTGGTCCCACAGCAAAGCTGAGCACAGACAGCCTCGGACGCAGCTGGGGCGGCAGATCATCACCTCAAGGCCTGTTTGGAAAGGACCGTAGCAGGGGGCGCTGCGTCTCCCTCAGCTGTGACCTTTCCAGTCTCAACTTGGAGGTGTGTTGCAGCACCGTCTGCACCAGCCAAATGTGAAATACACACACACACACACACACACACACGTGTGTGTGTGTGTGTGTGTGTGTGTGTGAAAGAAGTGACCGATCTGTTAACCCCGGGTGGAATACAAGACTTTAAAAGAACCATGTAATTTTTATGTGTTTAAATATATTAGTGACAAGAAAATCAAGGACAGAAAGAGGCAGTGTGCTTAATGTGGAAAAAAAAAACAGTAAAACAAAAAAAGGGGCTGGAGTGGTGGCTCCATGGTTATAGCGCTTGCCCGGCATGCAGAAGGATGCAGGTTTGAACCGCAGCACCACGAACACAATGAAGTGTCGGAGCAATGAGGGCCACATGAAAAACTAAATAAAATTGATTCTCATTGATTCTTATTCTCTCTCTCTCTCTCTCTCTCTGTCCCTCTCTCTTTAAAAATAAAATAAAATAAATAAAACAAAAAGAACAGGCCAGATGTGTCGCCTGGGGATATGTAACAATGAACATGTAAAGATCTGGACAAAATGGGTTGCCTGTGAGGGGAAAGGGTTTGGGGGGTGCAGGGTCCAAGGAGGCACGAGCTTTGTCTCCATGTGTCTGTGGTTCACATGCACGCACACACAGGTTCTCAAACACTATTCAATAAAAATTTGAAAACAGCCATGGGGGACAGCAACCTCAGATACATGGAAGGTTACCCACGGCTTCCTCTTTGCCAGCAAACTTCCAGGACACTAGCTTGTTAGATATTGATTTGTTTCAGCTGCATCTTTCATTCTGGTTGGCATCAATGATGCTAACAGCAAATATTCACAAGGCAGTTATGATACGTTCGCCTATGTTAAAAATTTTACGTGTGATAATGCTTTTGGTCCTCCTAGCAACTCTGTTTCTATTAATATCCCCATTTTGTGGATAAAGAAAAGACTGGGATACAGGGGGCTAATGGATTTGTTCAAGATCACAGAGCTGGTAAAGATTACAAGGCTCTTTGCATCCTAGATTGGACGAGCTCAGGGGCAGCGGATGGGTTGGGGGCGGGGTAGTCACAGATGCCTGAACTTGGAGCTGCTCTTGCACTTGGCGCTGAGGGACAGAACCCGGCTGTCCACACAGACAAGGCAGGGGAGATGGGCTCATGGAGATTCTCAGAAAGTTACAGTGGTCCTCCTCACACACCTCTTCCTAGTACCATTCGCCAGAGGGGCAAATGAAGGAGACCAGGTCTCCATCTCTTATTTGAGGATCAGATCGAGAGGCACGTGTCTCATCTCATCGAAATGCAGGCGGAAGGGAGCAGAGGATCACCCATTTGTTCACATCATTAGGAAATTAATTCCCAACGAGATGACTCATACTGCACAGCCACGCTCCCAACCTGGCGGTGCTCCAGCAGGATAGAAGCAGGCAGCTAATGCCGGGCAGAGGCTCCCGTGACCTCGGAGAAGATGGGGCAGAGCCGATACATAATTTAATGCCCAGATCCCTCTAGCTCTTTCTCTTTAAAATTTATCAAAGTGGATTTGGTTCTAAAATGCATGAATAAAACATCCCCCCAGGTCCAGCTGTCTTGGGATTTGGAGAAGTCATTTGATGATTCCTCACTCCTCGGATACCGAGGAGTTTGCCCGTTACCAGCCGCGCCTGGAATTTTGGAAGCGCTAAGGGTCAGGGCAAGATTTCAGGATTGCCATGGCAGAGGTCAGGAGCAGCTGTCCTTCGGGGGTCGCGGCCGCCCTGGGCTCAGCAGCTGTTGGGGAGGGAGCAATTTGACATGCCCTTTTCTGTTCAAGAAAGTGATGAAATGAATCCAAGATGAGGGCAGGGGAAGAAGCTCTCACTGTAAGCATTTTGGAAAGGAAGAAAAGGTGGAGGAAACAGCAATGGCCTACTGCACTCGGAACAATCCTGACCTCTGAGGCAGCCAGGTCCTCAAGGTTCTAGCCCCGTCTGCCTTCCTCTCCAAGATCACGACTGTCTCCTGTACCCCACTTTCTCTCACCATTTCCGGTCAGATTCTTGGCGGCTGTCGCCCCTGGCCCTGCCTCCTCTGCCCTTCTCATCCAGGCTTCCTCCTTCACCAGCCCAGAGTGCACCCTGGAACTCTCGAATTTCCCCACCTGTTGGGCCAAAGCACCCCATCATCCTGTGAGCTTCTTTCACCTCGTCTAGACATAGGGAGAAGACTGATGACAGCCACATAAAGTCACTGCACTGCAGAACTGAGTTAACACACAGCAAGGACTTAAAGCAGCACCTTCACGCAGAGAACACTCTAAGTTATCACCAGATCTACAGCTCGCTCATGCAATTATTGTTGTCATTAAAAATAGAGGCCAGGGGCTGGAGAGGTGCGCAATGGGTGGAGCGCTTGCCTGGCATTCAGGAGGACCCAGGTTTGAATCCCAGCACCACATACACAATTAAGTGTTGGAAAAACAAAAACCAGATGAAAAACTAAAACTGACTCTCTCTTGGTATCTCACTCTTACTCTCTTAAAAAAAAAAGTAGAGGCCATACTCTGTATACATCTGTACCCTCAGGCCCCATCACACGTAAAAGGACAGTCTGATGGCTGAATGGAGGCATGTGTGAGTGACAGAAGAAACAGTGGGTCCTAACCGCTCTTCCCAGACTCAGCTCAACCCGCCTCTGTGTGCTTCCTGCTGCCCCTGCAGCTCTGCCCAGACTCTGGGGCTCCAGCTGTCACATTCCCACATTGGAGCTCTGAGCCCCAAGATGCCAGGCAAGGAAAACTGCCCGGTTCTGTCTCATGTCCAGCCAAAGCAGACAGGGGAGAGAAGAGGAAGCAAGGGGCCCCTGGCTTTGGGCCCCCAGTCTCTGTGGCAGGCATTTCTCACTTCCCCAGAGGAAACTGACTGAAACTGAAAGCACAGGGCAGGGTGGGGCGGGGCAGGGCTGGGCAGGAGGAGGGCCTGAGCAGTGCGGGCCGGGTGGGCATTCCCCTTCCCCTCCCTACCCTCCTCCATCCATCTGGGCATCACTCATCGCACCCTAGCACACTGGGCTGCCCGTGAGTGCAGGAAACCAGCCAGGGCTTCCTATGGGCGACCACCAAGTCCTTAGGTTCCTGGTCCTGCTTATCAGGAGCCCCAATTGAGGAAATGGCATCTGAAGGTCACAGATGTGACCCTCAACAGCCAGCTGGCAGGTGCTGCATGATCAACCCTTCCTGTCACTTGGGGATGACCTGCCTTATAAGCAGATTAGCACACACATAAGCCACATGCCAACAGAGGGATCCACAGAGGGACTGTGCTCCTGGCGTGGGAAGCAGCTCCAAGTGGAACTAGTTGACTTTCTTATAGCTCACACAGCAAGGGCAAGAAGGCCTGGCTGCTGGGAAAATCTCCTGTCATTCCCAATGGGTGGGCTCCTTCCACCAGCCCTCAGTCCCCTTGTTCCAGGCCCCAGGCCCACTCTGCAGCCTCCAGAGTGTGCACTCTGGCAGGTCCTGCGCACTCCCCTTCTTAGCCTCACACCCCTCAGGGGGGCAGTCTCCTCCAGGAAGCCTCCTGTGACTTCCAGCTCCAAGTCAAAGCAAGAGCCCCTTGTTTCCTAAGTCATCAGCTTACTCACAGACAGTGATCTCTTAGTGGGTATGGACATTTATTTCTGCAGACCCAACATCTAGCAGGAAATCAGCCAAACCATAAGAGCTCCACCTGCACTTGCTGTTTGGATGAACACATGGACAGGAGCTGGGAGGGCAGTTAGGAAACCTCGAGGGAGGGGAGCCCCCATCCTCAAGCTGTCCACCTTGCAGAGTGGTGAGGCCCAGTTCCTCTAGCCAGATGCCTGGGTCTGCACTCCAGCTCTGCCGTTCACCAGCTGTGGGGCTCCACACACGTAACTTCACTTAGAGGCTCCTTTTCCTCATCTGAAAACCTGCTCTTTAGAGTCATTGGAAGGATCATGAGGCAACACGTGCAAAATACTTAGCACAAAATCTACTGCAAAATAAACCCAGATCTAGCGTTAGGTGTGACATTACTGTCACTGACGTTACTATCAGTGATCACCCTGCCTCGAGGAATTATTTTGTTCCTCCGTAACATCACAGCATTCAAATGCCAACCAAGTCCTGCTTGCCTTCACCTTCCTGGAAACACCTCTGTAACTATGCTGTGAGTTTGCTGGTGGTGTGCGCTGGGATAACTGAGGATGGGAGAAGAGGCCTTAAGTCTCACTCTGGGTTTTAAAGGAGAGTTTTGTAAATGCAGGGATGAAATGACAACCAGGCTAAAAGCAAACCCTGGAACTAGGTTAAATGAGTGTCCTAAATCTCTCCGCCTGCTAATAAGCACTGCTAAGCAAACCTGGCTCTGCTTGCATGTCCTTGGGTCCCCCAGGGGTGATAACAAAGACACTCAGGCGTTGCCTTTGGTAACTGCCTTTTCCCAAATAGCTGCATCTAAAAGGGACACCCAGCTTCTCAGGAGGGAGGGAGGCAAGAAGGGGGTTTCAGAGCGCAGAGGTTACTTGTTGCCGTAGTCGATCTTGGACGTGACTTTCTGCTTCAGCTCCTTCAGCTCGTCCTTGGGCAGCGTCCCTGAAAGGAGCTGGGACCTCCACTCCATCAAGTCGTACATCATGGACTGCACTTGCAGGAAGCGCTCTGTTTTGCTGGCCTGGAAGACAGATACCATGCATAACAACCTGGGCCCAGGCTCTTGGCAGGTGCTGCCAAAGTCCAGCAGCCATCAGGACCCCAGCCCAGACTCTACCCCAGCCCCAGAGAGCAACCAGGGCCAGGACGGCAGTCTCAGCTGCGCCTATATTTCCTCCTGGATCCCCTGGGTTCCCAACAGCAGGAGTCACAATCCCAATCACTTCCTGGTTAAAGGAAGGGTGACTTCTGACTCATTGACAAAGGCGCTTGTTGAACAGCAATGCAGGGAACATCTGCTCTAATGGAAGTCCCAGGGCTCAGGTCCTTCAAGGCTGGGAGTCAGGGCCATTGTTCTGTTTAGAAGGCAGCCTGTGTGCAGACCTGCAGGGTGCATGATGGCTTTGGGTGGTGCAAATACAACCCCAGAAGACACTGGTCCTTCTAGCTATTCTCTTCCACCCTCCCTCCATCCTTCTGTTTAAGGGGAAAGGAGGTCGCAGTTCCCAGGTAAGATGTCCTGAATACCCCTTGCACATTCAATAATTTTTCTTTTAACAGGGAGAGACTTGATGCTCAGAGCTTTCCTGGGTGCTGAGGCAAGCATCTGATAGCACTGTCTTGTTTTCACTGAATGTATTTGAACAGTTTTCTTCCCTCTGTGCCTACCCTCGGGGCTCTCGATCAGAGGAAGTGCATGTGGTATAGTAAAATCCATGCACATTTGGTCTCTGTTCCTGGTCCTAAACCCCTTGAAGGATGCAGAGTGACAAGAATGACTTGTTATTTTGAAAGAGGCCCTTTCAAGGCTACCTGAGTTTATTCTAATGAGGCAACTTCTGGTGCCCCGCCCTAGACAGCTTTAGGGTACATAATTGATTAAAGGGCTGTAGCTGTCAGCCCTACTCCCCTGTCACTTAGAGGGGACAGCTGGGGATAGAGCTCAATCACCAGCAGCCAAAGATTTAATCACAATGTGCCTATACAATGTGATTTCAATTCAATCTAGTGAGCAATAAAGTTCCAGGAGCTTCCCGGATGTGGAATGGTGAGCACACAGAGGCTCCTGACCCCTGTACCTTACCCTACATCTCTCTTCCACTTGGCTGTTCCTGAATTATATTTTTTATAAGGAAACTGTCATTATTAGCATAGCACGCTCCTGAGATCTTTGAGGTGTACTAATGAATGATAGAACCCAAGGAGGGGCAGGCAGGGTTGGGCAGGGAGAAGTAGCAGGAATCCCTGAATTTGTTCCCAAGTCAGACAGAAATGGGGGGGCCTAGGGTTCAAGTCTTGGAGCCGGCATCTGAAGTGAGGGCAACCAGTGGGTCTAGGCCCTTAAAACCTGGAGGAGTCCCCATTGACTCTGGGTGGGCACACCCATGGAATTGCAGCCCCCTCCCCTGGGGCCAGGCTGATGCCACAAGCTAGCAAATTCTTTATGCAAATCATCAAAGTTTACCAAAAAGGGATCTAATTTAAGTATTAAGTAAATATTACATAAGAGGTGTGCAGACACGGCAAAAATCAGCAAGGTGGTACTGAAACAGTAGAGACTAAAGATGTCTTTTCTGTAATACAAGGCATAATGGATCTGCTATTCAAACAGTTCTCAATGGAAAATGTCAAACCTCCATGGCACACGTGTGGGGATGTTGTAAAAGAGGTAGCGGAGGCGAACAGGAGATCACTTTTGCGGCAGGTGTGCTCTTTGACCCGCGCTATGGTTAGATTATGATTTGAATGCCCCCACCCCTGACGGTTTCATGTATCAGAACTTCACCCCCATGGTGAGGTACTGAGAGGGTGGAAGCCCCGCCTGACTATGGTGTTCAGAGGTAGGGTCTTTGGGAAATGATCAGGATTAGAGAAGGTCATCGGGGTTATGAAGGAATCCTGGTGGCTTTAGAAGAGCGAGAAAGACCCGACAGAAACCTATACATGCACGTACCCAGTCTACTGCCATGTCACGCTCTGTGCCAACCAGGTACTCTGGCAGCAAGAAGGCCACCACCATGGTGTGCATCAAAATCCAGAACAGACCTCCTTTGTTTATAAAGTATCCTGCCCCAGGCATTTCATGATGGTAATGCAAACTGGACTAGCACACCGACTAAGCTTTCCTGATAACTTTCGGGATGCTGATGGTATTGGTGTGCCGATCACCACATGATGAAATGTCCCAGTAGGTGTCAGCTTTTAAGACCCTAAGAGGTGGCCTACAACAGACCATGCACTCCAGCAGGTGTGCCCAGTGCGGCAAGGAGCATGGCAAAGTCTTGGCTGATGCTTTCACTCAGCTTAATATTCTGCTGAGCTAATTGCTTTCATTAAGAGCTCTGGAGCATCAAAGAAGATTTTAAATTAGATTTGCTTCAAAACAGAGCAAACACACATGCATGATGAGTGCTTTGTTATTTTCAGGGTCAGAACTTCTTCACAGATCTTTGGACAATAGCCATCAGTTAATTAATATATGACAGCAGTATTTCCAAGGTGGTGTCAGGAGAATACCAAATCGGGTGCCCTGAGTTGATTAAGCCCCATCAGAAGAAACTTTATCTTTTTAATGATATCAGGATGTTTTATGTGCAAACCCAAATTCAGTAACTTTTGTACAAGTTTAAAACATAAGGATCTCATTAAGAGGGCCTTGCCACACATACAAGTCCCTGGGTTCCATCCCTGGCACCACCACACAAAAGCCATAAGGACCATGGATCACCCCAGACCCCTTTTATTATGGCTCTGCGACTAGCTAGCTGAGTGGCTTTGAGATAGTCCCTTAGCCCCTCTGGGCTGTGATGTCCTCATACATAGTTGCGAGTGCTCTGCTGTCGCAAAGCCACCTTGGGCTGCCTGCCAAGGCCTAAATGCTAACTCAAACCAAAATGAAGGTCAAAAGGAGCTTCTGCCCCAGGCAGGAGGTTGAGTCTCACCACATAGAGCTGCCTCCAGATGCTCCCCCACTCCCAAAGTGTCGTTGTCACTTCTTGGGCCAGAGGGATTTCTGCAGGGACGATGTTCTCAGTATTTCTATTTGGGGCAAGAAAGAAAATGGGCTGAAATTGAGATCCAGGTGTTAATGAGTCAACATGTGAGCAGATGTGCATTCAGCTATAGCTGCTGGAGGAGGCCTTCTTGACTTTAGAGGGCACAGCCACGCCAGTTCCATTATGCAAACACAAGGGACTTCCTTCTTAAAGTCCCCTTCACGGGGTGGGCTCCGTGTGCTCGTTATTCAGGATTAATCCAGTCTAATAAGACTCCATGCGGCTGCCAGTGGGAAGTTGGATTCTCTGCACTGATGACCCCTAGAGTCAGACCTGCTTCCCCATAGGTCTGGATTAGCTCTCCCACAGGGCCAGGCGGGAACAAGCACCCTGCACATGTGCCACACCAGAGCCTCGAAGGCACAGTCAACAGGATGAGGGTGACCATGGGCCCAGCAGGTACCTTTTCTTCTCGATGGTCACTTCCTTGATGTGGATGAAGGACTTGGGGAAGATGCCCTGAGGAGACAGAATGAAGTGAGATGAAATGACACAGCCCTGATCCCAGGTCTGCATGGCTTCCTCCAAAAGCCAGTGACAGGCTTGTAAAACCACCAGACTCTAAAGGAATCATTTGAGTTAGACAGAGCAGCGGCTGGGTTCTAGACCCATTTGTTTAGGTCTAGTTGGTTTAGATCCTGCATTACCCCTAGATCCCAAAGGATGCTCCAGCCCCATCGTGGACACCCATGCTGTTGGGTAGGCAAGAGGGTGGCATCGCTGGAAAAGCCGTCTAAGGCACTGCTTTCAGGCACAGGAGGTGGAGGTGCTCTGCTTCTTCCAAGCCTGCCCAATTTCAGGAAAGTGGTGTCCTCCACAGTCAGGATCAGTGGGAGGGATAGGAGCAGCTGGCCGAGTGGACAGTCCCTTGGGCTAGCTGAGACCTCTTGCCCCAGGTCCGTCTCATTGTTCTTTGAGAGCACAGAGCAGGAAGGTGCTGCCCAGCACAGCATTGGGGAGGAAGCAAGAAGCCTGCATCATATCCTTGCTGCGCATGCTCAGAATCCAAGCAGTTCGCATCCTGGGGACACTTGGTCACCATGCTGGACTCCAGGAGAGAAAAGTGGTGGACAGGGCAGGTGCCTGATCTCTAGCAGATGAGAGGGTGCAGTCGAGTGAGGCAGGAACAGGAGGAGCCCTCAAAGGTAGACCCACCTGCCCTTTCTACGTCATGCAGGGGAGGAGACAACGAATGTCCCAAACTCTAAAGGACGGCAGTAGAAAACAGGTGTCAAATAAAAAAATGCACCATTTCCTGGGGCTCAGGGGGGCAGAAATCAGATGCAACCGGCATCAGAGAAGGTGCAGGAAGAGGCAGCACCAGAGCCCGGCCTTAGAGAGTTTGGGCAGGAGAGGGGCTGAGGCAGAGCCAGTGCAAAGGAGCAGAGGTCAGAGAGCAAAGGGCACAGCGAAGATGGACCGAGCTCAGCTTGCTGAGGAGCAGTGCTGGGAGAGAGCTGCCCAGGTGGCATTGAAGGAGGGTAGTACTGTCCCAAATGGAAACAAAGTGACCTTACCTGTAACATTTTATGCTTTATGAGGTATCCCCTATACCAGTCTGCAGAGAGAAAACAAAGAACAGGACTCTCGTTTACCTTCACTTTTGGCTGGCATTTTTGCTTTGTTTTGGTCTGGGTTGATTCTGCCTGTTTATCGCTGTGTATCTGTTATAGATCAAAGTCTGAAAGCCCTTTGTCTTTGGAATCTGTGGGATTGGTTGCCAACATCTCAAAGCAACATCTAAAGACACAGTGGGGAATAATGACAGAGATTGGATTTTATGTAAATTTCTCCCTTTTGAAGAATCTGAGCCCTGGTGATGCTCCTCAGTGTCCTCATTCCTCTGACTACAATGGGCAAGTGGGTGGGGCAGCAGGACCCGTCAGACAGAGCAGGTGCCCCACCTGCCAGCCTCTGCCCACTACCTCAATTCTTACCTCCCGGCCCTGGGGCCACGTGCCCGTGTTCAACTCCTGCATAGGGGCACAGGAAGTCTCAGGGATTTGGGCAAACATCCCAAAATAATATGGAAAGTTCCACCAGCAGCAAATGGTGTCTAAAATGCGATTTTTGCCAAAGCTAGTCATTAGAAAGCAGCTAAGTTCAGGGACGGGTAAAGAGACAGGACTGTAAAGCCTTCTTCCTTTTGCAGGAATATCGAAAACAATTCATTCAGCAGAAATTAAAACAACATGTGGTTCTCAGACAAAACGAGCCTCCGTGCAGGCAGTCCTGATGGCTATCACGACTCTGGGGGCCCTGCAAGTGACTCGTGCACGGCCGAGCAGTGGCATCTACCACATGACGCACGCGCACCCTCATTGCCGGCCCAAGGGATTGTAGCCTGAAAATGTTCTCAACAGACGCGTGCAAGTCCCCAGACAAACCCCTTAAAACCAAGTCACCCTCACAGTCGTGAGCCAGTGTGAAGGTGGGGACATAAACGAAATTCTTAAGCAAAGGAGGCTGGTCAAGGCTTCCACTTGGAGTGACAGGAAGTGAGAGGAAAGAGGGGGAAAGGAAAGGACAGAGATCGGAGGAACAGAAAGGAAGGGAGGGAGGTTGGAGAGGAAGAACGTAAGGTTTGGCATGAATTACCTTTCTAGACGCTTCATATAGCAAGCCTTTGAATCTTCAAAACGGCCGTACGGGGTAGGAACTATTATGGACCCGTTTCACAGGTAAGTGGCCTACCTGAGGCACAGAGAAGTTAAGTGACTAGCACAGAGCCACACAGTTTGTAACGGAGTGTGTCAGGATTTGAACCTAAGCTCCCACGACATCGTGGTTCATGTCTCAGTGGGGAGGAATTTTGGTGGTCTTCCAATGTTTCCGTCATCTGAACATCTGCAGCCCCCTAGGTCCCCATCAAGCAACTTTCCAACAGAATACTCCCAGAGGGGGAAGTTCTTCTTCATGGAGAACCGCGTTCTATTCCTGTTGCCTCTAATTATTCGTCAGTTGCTACTGAAAATCATTATTTAACGATCGCACTTATGTTAAGGGCTTGCTAGGAGCTAGGAGCTCTGGTAAAGTTTTTGGTTTTGCTTTTTTCAGATTATAAATTCATCTTCACAACAGTCCTACAAAGGTACGATTGCCATTTCGGTTTGCAAATGGAAAGAGGCAGAGACTAAGCAACTTGCCAATGGCCACACAGCTTGAAATTTAGATACAGCGTCTGACTCCAGAGGTGACATTCCCCTGTGTTCACTGCACAGCCACCTCCTTTGGTGTCAGTTCTGGCCCCTTCACTAACCAGCTGTCACTGCATCTTTGAAACCCTGTGACTAGCCACCGTTCACAGACAGCTCGATACCTGCAGAGCTAAATACTAAGTGTTGGGCACGCATTCCGTCAACAACTATGAGCTCAAGATGATCATTCCCATTCCTAGATGAACCCGAAGTCCGGGTCAGTCGATGCAGCCAGGGCTCAAGCCAAGTCTGTGTGAATTCAAAGCCAGCCCTTGAAACCATTCAGGTGCCAGAACCGAGGCAGCACACAAACTTAAGAGGCTGTCTTGGTTGCCCTGAGCTGAGCTGACCCGATGGCCAAGGCCACTGAGTCCAGTGCCCGTGCCCACAGCTGCATCTCCATGGCAGAGGCTCCCATCAGGGTCCCTTGACTTCCTGGGTCCGAGGACTTGGCCTGCTGAGACTTTTGAGGACTTGATGACATTGCACACCAGTTCGATAATGGTGAGGGATATTCTCACCCTTTCCCTGGGACTGACACTTTTTCTTTTTTAACAAGAATCACCAAGTGCATTGCTGTGGTTTGCACCACTCCCAAATTCAGATGTTGAAGTCCTAACCTCTAGTGTGCCGGGTAGGAGGTCTCAAGGTGGGAGGCCCTTGGTTCAGGAGGATGGGGCCCTCCTGTAGGGATTAGAGCCCTCGCTCTCTCCTTCTCTGCTCTCCTGTGAGGCTCGAGAAGTCAGCTGTGTGCAACCAGGAAGCAGAACAGTGAACATCTGTTAGTTAATACCCCAGGCTGTTACTGCAGCCTGCTCGGACCACATGCATCCTGGGGGCACACAAGGAAAGGGAAACTTTTCACAATACTTCTGCACATTTACAAAGCTGTCCTCCTATCCACATGATAATGCCAACATGGATAATTCCTAAAATTCTCAAATAATCTAGCTGTCGGGAGAGGCAAAAGATTTAAAACATCTCACACAAGAATCCAAAGACCCGAGATCCTGTCTTCCCTCTGCCAATCTAGGCAGTGTGGTCTTTGGTCCTGTCCCATTTATAAAATGAGTAAAAGGACACCTCCCCTCATAGGATTGTTGCAAAAACTAATTACACATCTGGTAAAGACACGAAAACCTGGACAGAGCCTGGCACCATGGTGTAATCCCATGCTGTAATCTCAGCAACTTGGGAGGCTGAGGCAGGAGGATCGCAAGTTCAAAACCAGCCTCAGCAACTTAGTGAAGCCCTCAATAAATGAGTGAAATGCTGTTTCAAAATAAAAATGAAAAGGGCTGGGGATGTGGCTCAGTAGTTAAGTGCCCGGGGCTGAATCCCCAGTACAAAAAAAAAATAAAATAAAAAATAAAGAAAAGAAAGAAAAGGACCTAAATAGGGTTCTCCAGAGGATAACTAAAAACAGCCCACAGGTGTATGAAGAGTTGCCCAACATCTTTAACCATCACAGAAATGCAAATTACAGCCACAAACGAGACACCACCTCATGCCTTAGGTCAGCTATTGTCAGAAGGTAAGGGATGATACATGCTGACATGCTGTGGGGAGAGGGACACCCCATGCACGGTTGGTGGGAATGGGCATCCATGGTTCCCAGAGAGAGCACAACTGGAGCCTCCTCCGCGCAGTTTCAGAAAGGACATGGAGGCACCACCATGAAGACGCCTGGCCTCCAAGTCCATGAGGGTCGTCAGCAGTGACCAAGGTCCACCAGAGGGTGGATGGAGGCACAGGTACACAGCGGAGCGTGACCCAGACCTGAAGGAGATCCTGCCACTTGCCTCCACGTGGGTGAGCCTGGATGACATCACACTAAGTGTGATGTCAGGCACCGAAAAAAAAAAAAGAAAAGAAAAGAAGAGAGAGAGACCTATTGCGTGACCTCACTGATGGGGAAATTTGAAAACAAGTCAGATGCAGACAGAGAATAAAGTACTGGTTGCTAGGCGAGCGGGAGTCGGGGTAGAGAGGAAACAGGTCAGAGCTTACGCAGGAAGGGAGAAGCTGGAAAACAAGTCCAGGCATCTATGTACGATTTGAGGACCACAGGTGGTAAAATTGCACTGTGTCTGGATTCTTGCTAAATGATTACATTCTAGCTGCTCATGACACAAAAACAATCGCAAAAACCCCCAAAGTAACTGTGTGATGATGGACGTGTTACTCTGTCTCGCAGCAGTGACCCTTCCACTAGCTATGTGTTTTCCATAGTGTCATGTTAAATAAAATTTATCAGAAAGAAAAAACAAAACAGTGAGCTCTGGAATCAAAGCGTGGACCTGAACGCAGAGCCCCAACGCACAGTCTGCAGGACAGGCGGCTGTGTTTCTCTGGACCTCGTTCCTCTCGTCTGCAAAACGGAAATAACAATGCTGCCTGTCTCATCAGGCTTGAATTAGCAGAGAAATTCAAAGCGTTCCCAGTACCCGACTTGAGGTAAGAATCCAAAACAGCAGATACCATTCCCTCTTCTTTAAAAACTCAACTACAAGAATAATTATAATCCAGAACTCGTGGGGCAGACTTTGGGTTGGGTTTCTGGTACCTACAGATTAGGAATATTGCTCTTTTTTATTGAAGCCACTTCATATTTCTATAGCAACAAAGCAAATGAGGCCTAATGGAAGTTTACTGACATTGAGCCTCATGCCCATTCAGACAGGAGGAAACCTCACTGTGCCCTCCCAGTGACAGAGCAGTGCCACTCCAGAAGACGGAGCCCTTTCCGCAGCGGCCTGCCTCTAGAGCACAGCCGAAGAAAGACAGAACAGCCTCCTGGTGAAGTGGGGCTTCAAAAACACTCCTGTCCAGGGGCTGGAGCGGTGGCTCAGTGGTTAAGGCACTTGCCTGGCATGCACAAGGACGTGGGTTCAAATCCAGCACCACGTACGCAACAAAGTGTCAGAGCAACAAAAGCCACATGAAAAACTAAATAAAATGGATTCTCTATCACTGTCCCTCTTTCTTTGAAAAAATAAAAATACCCCTGTCAAGAGCTCATCATGTCCCCCCACCCGTCCTGAGGGCAAGGAACGCGGGTGGGTCAAGACCACCTTGACAACTGTTAGCGAAGTTGCTTCTCAGCGCTGGGTGCACCCAACCTTGCAAGCAGTGAATGAGAAAACTCGAGATGCGGAGGAGCCCTCTGCAGCCTGAGCAGCCGTGCGGTCACACGCAAGTATCGCCTTGAAGGAGCTCTGAGCCCTTTCAGGTGAGAGGTGCAAGTGGCAGGCAGAGGGGTCTCACTGCCAGACAGGAGCCGCAACCACAGGTGTGCATCACCTTCCAAACGGGGAAGGTCCTCACCCGCATCCTCCCTCCCACTCCTGGCTTCATGTTACTCCTTGGTGAAATCCAGACACTCCTTGAGAGCCACTGTCCAGAAATCCCATTTCCTTCACCACTAGGATGGACCCACATGGCCCCGACATGTGTGGGCTGCGTAGGTAGAGTGTGGCTTTTCCAGCTCTTCCAAACGAAGAACGGGGGAGCCACGAACCGCGCACGGAGCAGGCCTCCCTCTGAAGGACAGTGCCACCCCAGAGAATGCCGCCCACTGGCCTGTGCGACCCAAGAGAAGACAGACAGGCAGTCTGTGGAGCAGGAGTTGCTGTTTTAGTGGTTTGTTTTTTAAAGACAGAGGGATAGTGAGAAAGAGAATCAGGTTTTTTTTTTTTAATTCTTTAAAGATGGTCTTTCAATTAGGAGGGAATCATTATCAAACAAGCAAGAACACATGTATAATGACAGAGCCAGCCAAGGCGGATGCCATTCCATGGTTGCCCCCCGAGGTCCCATGTTTCTCCCTATTAAACCCCCGTGTTAATTGGACTTCTCATAGAAGTTGAAGGCTTCCCACTGAGTTGATTCCCCCATACTCCCTCCCTCCAGCCTCCTTGATGTCCTTTCTATTCCCTCCCCCACCCCAAATCAGTTTTATTTAGTTTTTCACGTGGCTTTCCTTGCTCTAACACTTCATTGTGCATGTGGTGCTGGGGTTTGAACCCGTGTACTCACACATGCCAGGCAAGCGCTGTAACCGCTGAGCCACTGCTCCAGTCCCAGGAGTTATTGCTTTAGGAGGCCTGGGACAGCTCCTCCACCCCAAAACCACATCCAGGCCCAGCAGGGTGCAGCCCAGAAGCTTCACACAAACACGTCAGGAGCACCTGGAGACTCTTCCTACAGGGGCTGCGCAACCACCTTGGGACTTAACGGAGGAGGGCAGGCGGAATCAACAAGAGTGCACCCCAGCCCCTCACGCCCTCCCCAGGCCTTGTTTAAACAGAGGAAACGGAAGGAGGAGGTGAGCCACGCTGGCTACGAGATCCAAGTCTTTGGTTGTAATTAATTATGGGGAATGATAACCAAATAGGACCGAAGGCTGAAACTGGAAAAAAAATGAGCACTTTTCACGTTTGTGCCTCCCACAAGGAATTCCCATGCTCAATGCATGTGCTTCCACGTCCCCAGTCAGGACAGGAATGCCTGTGAGCCCCTGGGTAGAAAAGGCAGCCTGACAGATTCAATATGGAAAAGAAATAAGCATTCGCATGGCTAAGGCCTAACAGTGGGTACCATTCTGAACCACAAGAGTCTGTATCACAACCACATGCTATCTTTGAAATAAATGGAATTTATTCATGTTTAAGGTACATGTCAAATTTCTGATTTCTGTGTTCATCCATCTGAGCAAATCTAGTACACAGGTGTATTAGACAGTTTTTCAATACTACACCAAAATATTTGGGATAGACCACTTTATAAAGAAAAGAGGTTTATTTTGCTTCATGATTCAGGAGCTTCAAAGTCCCAACAACATGATGCAGGCTCCGATGAGGGAAACCCTGGCCATATCACATCATAGTAGGGGCATATGTGGACCTCTGTGTCTACATGGCTTCTCTCCCTGTCTTCATGAAGTCACCTGGATTCAGTCACAGGGCCTCCACCCTAAAGCTTTATCTAATCCTTTTCCACACCACAGTTAGGTTGTTTATATCCTCTTTTTAAGTTTTATTTTAATAAGAAATTCATTTGTTGAACAATCAAACAAGCTTCTAATGAAACAATGTATATATATAAATTCTGAAAATGAGATTCACCCCCAAGACCTCCCCAATTACCCGCCCTTATCCCTCCCCCACCCACCCGCCTTCCCAATACACATTAACCTGAGACTCTGGGAACTGAACTCCGGCAAGTTGGGAGAGGCACATACTGAAACGACAGCCTTAGGCAAGGAAGGGAGACTCACCTGTTCCAGGCAGTCAGTCAGCCAGTTTCTAGGCCACGTGGCCCATCTTATAGGAAGGTACCTAATTAATAATCAGCACACGGCACTTTCCACAAGCCGGGCACGATACTGGGCAGCTTCTTTACTCTTATTTTATCCTCAGAACAAGCCCAGAGCGAGGTGACAAATGACAAAACCAGATCACTTAGCTGCACTCTTGTCGTCAGAAAGCTAGCCTCATGCCGAGCAAAGTCAGCCAAACCCAGAGTCAAGGGTCGGACATTTTCACTCATGTTTGCAGGCTGGCGCTAAACCCAGGCTTGGGTGAAAGGTAGTCAAACTCATGTGTTAGACCCAGCAAAGGAGAGAGAGCGGGTGGGGCGGGAGAGGGATGGAGGACAGGGAAGGATCTAGAGAGACAACCAACATTGTACCACACTCTTCACCCCCCTGAGAATCCAAATAATACTTCTGCAATCATTTAATTCTGGAAAATTCACAATCTAAGCATTTATGTCACTTATAGGGGTGAAATACAAAATCAAGAGACTGGGGAGTGGGTGATGTGGGGGTAATTCTGGTTTAAGAACAAATGCATCTCATATTGTTACTTTATATGCATTTATGATTGTACAATAACTTGAATCCTTAATAAAAAAATTTTAAAAAAGAAAGCTAGACTCACTCTAGCTGACTTTCAAATGCTGTATCTTCAAAGTACTGATGAATTAGCAGCCACTTAGCAAATTACACCACCAGCTCCTTCAGCAAGGTGTGCTTGTTAAAATAAGATTAATGAAACCAAAAGTGGAAAACCTGACCAAAGACACACTGAAGATGTCCCAAAGACACACCAAGGTGACCTGAGTCGGCTGGTGTGGCCTTCCTGGAGGTGGGGCCTCAGGCCAGGCGAAGGGTGCTGGTGAGGCTCTGACTATACACAGCATTCTCACGGTGTGCTCATCCCCTCCTATGTCGGTCCAGGGAAAGGCAGGAAGAGAAGAGGGAAACATGCCTTTGCACTTTGAAATGTGAGACACAAAATAATGACCAAGACTTTTCACTGTTTTGACAGGTGTGGGGTGAGAAGAGTCTGGGGCCAGCACCAGAAAACTGCCACTGACTGAGCACTGTGGTGCACATGCATAATCCCAAAGACTTGGGAGGCTGGGGCAGGAGGATCTTAAGTTTGAGGCCAGCCTCTACAACTTTGCAGGATCCTGTCTCAAATTAAAAAAAAATAAAAAGGGCTGGGGACTTGACTCAGTGGAAAAGCACCCCTGAGTTAAATCTCCAGTACCGAAAAGGAAAAAAAAGAAAAAGAAAAGAAACAGCCACAGACTCTTAGCACGACCTAAGCGAGCCACTTCTGTCCTTGAGCCTCAGTCTCCTCACCTGCAGACAGGAGGCCCCGTGCCTGCTTCTCAGGATTAGCGCTCAGCAGCTTGCGAGAGATGACCAGTTTCATTCTTTGCCATTGGCAGGCATCGACATTCACTCGGCTGAGCAAATCTAGAGCATCATCAGCAAGGAGCGCTGGCCTCGCCTATTCCAGGCAGCCATTCCACTTCCAGGCTACCTGGGACACGTGCAAAGATGCCCGCCAGGCTGCGCGGATGGCGCTTCACGCAGCAGGGGAAGGACGGACTTCACCAAGCAGAACGCCTCCCAGAGCCCAGCAGTGTACGTCCGCGTGGACCCAAGCCCCTCCGCACCGCTCTGCGCTTCAAGGAACCGAGAGCCTGGTTTGCAGAAGGAGCTGAAAGCGGCTGTTCCCGTGGAAGCTCCTCTCCCATGGCCACCTGCTTCCTGCAAGAGGCCTACCCCGCAGTACACCTGCCACCCCTCCCACCCTTCCAGGGGACAGGCCACTTCCATTTCCCTGGGGACTCAGGCCACTCCGCCCGGCGCCTGCTCGCTCTGCCCAGGCACGGGAAACACCCCCTGCGACCCCGGGCAGCGGGCACCTGGCCAGGGCAGGACAGCAGCAGCTCAGCTGAGCCTGCCTGAGCATGGACGACGCCTTTGCAAGCCCCTTTGGTTGTTATGCCCAGGGCAAACTTATCAGTGACACAGGTGACCCGTTTGGTTTCAGTTGCCTGATCCATGAATCCAAAGCCTGTGAGCCTCGTGCAGACTGCAGGAAGCACCCCTCCTGCCACATCACCATGGTGGACCAGCCGAAGGCACATTTGGTTTCACTAGGGGGTTGCCTTTGTGGGAAGACTGCGGTGCCACATTACCCAGCACAGGGTTCCCAGCTCGGGGAGGGGTGTGACCCCTGCTCCCTGGCGAAGCACATTTGTGCAGTGTGCAAATCACACAGCTGTGCACTGCAGTCCTCCTGGAACAGGGCTACACTCACGACTCCCTCGTGAGTCTTAATAATGCTTACTTTCCTTCACAATAGTGGTACCACTAACGAAGAAGTGCATCTAGAAGGAGCCACAGGCCCTAACGGGCCCATGGCTGTGGCAAACAGTAAGCCTAGCAAACACAAAGCCACCCAGTTAGGACCTTGTTATGAAACAAAAAGTCCTAAAATAATGAAGCTTTTTTTTTTTTCAGGAGACTCTAATTACAGTTATCCCTCAGTACCTGGGGATGGAAACCCACAGTGCTCAAGTCACATAGAAGGCTGCCGAGCATTCGCGTGTAACCTGCGCACACACCCCGTCTGAAGTAATCCCCCTAGGTGACTTAGAATCGCTAACACCAGGCAAATGCTGCTCACGTGTTCTGCGCGGCTCACGGAATAGCAGGAGGTGCTGCGCACGCCCAGGGAGGATGTGGCTTTGTCAGTGTTTTCTCCACCCGCAGCTGGTGGCACCTGGCGGGGGCACTGTACTAACATGAGCAGGATGTTTTTCGGCGGCTCACACAGCAGCTCTGGACAGCGAGTGCACTCGGGGTTCCATGGTTCTGGCACCAGCGGGAGCGTGGGCAGGGACTCACCTCCACAGGTCTCCTGTATTCGCACCACGTCGCCGATCTGCAGGGTGAGCTGGGGGGCTCCATTGCCTTGGAAGTTGTATATGGCTGTGAAACGGAAGAGGGAGACAGTCAGGGAAGGCCTGTTGGTGCCTGGACTCTGCTGCTTCCCGCTATCCGTGCCTTGGGTCCACCCCACACCCACAAAGCCCGGGTGGTTAAACAAACCAACCCAGAAACCCATTCCCCACCATAGCCATGAATCCAGACCCAGCCTGGCTCTGCAAGAGCTCCACTTATTCCCTGAACTCGACCTCTCCCACACAGCCCTGCTCAAGGGACAGGAGGCTGCTTGTCCTATCCGCCATGCAGTGCCCTCTTGCTGCACCCCTAGGGTGTGCTCGAGGATC
Source organism: Aplodontia rufa (assembly GCA_004027875.1). Classification (NCBI taxonomy): domain Eukaryota; kingdom Metazoa; phylum Chordata; class Mammalia; order Rodentia; family Aplodontiidae; genus Aplodontia; species Aplodontia rufa. The sequence goes on from PVKS010001826.1 coordinate 49,335, forward strand.
TCGTTCCAACCTCGCAGCAGCCCTGTGGTCCTGGAGGAGGAGTTGAAGACGATGAGCGGCCAAGCAATGTGGACAGCCAGGAGAATGATCAGGCAGCTTCTAGCCACTAAGCCGGTCTGCCCCCAATCTCTCCATTCCCGTGACAACGACCTGAATGCCAGGCTCTCCATGTCCCTGATGCCACACAACCTCCACCGCCTGACCGAGCTGGATCTACTTCCTCCCAGCTCTGACTGAACTTCGTTCCTCGCCGTCCTCAAAGCCAGCCCTTCAGGCCAGTCGGCTTCCTCCATCAGGCCCCCTTGCTTCTCCAGGCCACTGTGGCCCCCTTTCCAAGCAGTTGGGTTCCAGAGATGCATGTGTAGCTTGCAGGAATGTGCTTTGCCTTCCTAGGTCCACTGTAGCTCCTGGGAAGCAGGGGTGGGCTCTGCATGGTCAAAGCCCCCACCAAGGACCAAGAGCCTGAGGATATGCCTTCCACTGCAGCTCAGGCCTGCTCAATGTCACTGTCACCCAGCCTCCACCCGCACGGCAGCAGCAGTCTGGAAGAAAGGAGCCCAAGGCTCTGCTGTGGGTTCCTGGAGCTGAAGGAGGCAGGGTGGACTTTGGCTCCAGGAATTGCCATTTCCTGTTCTGACCTGGCTGTGGGCTCCCTGCAAGACTTGCCTGCATTTCCCTATCTCAGGACATTCTCAGGGTACAGCAGCAACCATGCAGAGGGCATTGGTCAAAAACAGATAAAGGCAAAAGAGCCACCTGGTCCCACACAGGGAAAAGAACATAAGAGCAAAGAGAGCAACAGCCAGCGAGCGATACTGGAGGAAGGACGTAGGAGAGAGACGCTCGGGGGCACGAGGGCGTAGGAGAGGGTCCTCTGGGGAACCAGGGTGTAGGCGAGGGGTGCTCGGGGGAACAGGGCATAGGAGAGGGACGCTCCGGGGAACAGGATGTAGGAGAGGGACACTCTGGGGAACAGGACATAGGAGAGGGACACTCAGGGGAACAGGGCGTAGAAGCACACCCATGCACACCAGGGGATGTGGAAGGTCACACATAGGGGTTGGGCTGAGAAAAGATGCCAGGAAGTGAAACTCAACTCCCTGGGACCTTCAGGAGCCACGTAAGCAGGAAGTGAGGCAGAGGCAGAGTTGTTGGTGGCCTGCCCAAGCGCTGATGGCTCAGAGTGGAGCTCAGGCACTAAGACCAGGCTGTTTTCCCTTTTTTGACACCGAGCCTTCAGTGACCACTTACAGCAATAGTACAGTCTTCACGAAATGCTTTTCCAAGTCCCTCCCTAGCCACCAAGGAGCTAGAACCTGTATCAAGCAGTGGTGGCAAGCCCTGGGGAGGCAGCAGGGCATGACTTGAACACTCAGCACCTTGTGACATTCACAATGGGCAAACCGTAAGGGTGGCCCATCCACAGGGAGAACAAAGCAATGAATAGAAACTGCCTGTGATGGAAGATTATGGACTTGTAAGACAGACTTTAAATCAACTGTCTTTATTTATGCTCCAAGAGCTAAGGAAACTCAGGACAAATAACAAGAAAATCAGAAGACGGCTGTCTCAGATCATAGAGGATGTCATTAAACAGATAAAAGCTACAGAAGGGGGAGCTGAAAAAAAAAACAATAACAACTATGAAAAATTCATTAAAGAGGTTCAACAGCAAATTTGAGCAGATAGGATAAAGAACCATTATGCTAAAACAGGCCAGACTGAGATTAGCCAGACTGAGAGGTACAAAGAGAAGAAACACTGAGCAAAGTTGAAGAGGGACAAGGAGACCTGCGGGAAACTACCCAGCACACCAAGGTTCCTGTACAGGGAGTTCCATGATGGGAAGGAAAATTCGAAGAAATAATGGCCAGAAACATCCCAATGTTGGTGGAAGACATGAATCTACATACCCAAGAAGCTCAATGATATCTAAGCAGGATAAACAGAGAGAGCCCCTGAGTCAGGTCATAGTCAAACTGTCAAAAACCAAAGAAGAGCAAGGAATTTCAAAAGCAGCAAGAAAAAGGCAAATTATCATTTACAAGGTGCCTCCATAAATTAGCAAATGATAGCTCTTTGGAAACCATGGAGGCTGCAGGCACTGCGATGATTATTTAAAGTAACCTAAGAATCCAAAATGAAGGAAAGGGCTAGGTGGTGGCTCCAAGGTGGAGCTTCAATCCCCAGCTCCAGGAAAAAGAATAAGAAGGAAAAATTCAGACAGAGACAAAAACTGATAGAAAGAAAATATCCCGCAGGAGTCCTTCGCTGATAGGCTATTGGAAAGACAAGCGGAAACGGCGGTTATGCACCTGCCATCCAAGCACACGAGGTGTGTGTGACTTGCAACAAGAACATAAATGGAGCTGTGTAGAAGCAGGAATCTTCACACTTGATCAGTCAAGTTGGTATTAGCATGAACTAGATTGTTATAGATTTAAAATGATATTCATAAACTTCAGGCTAACCATTAACAAAATAACTGAAGAGCACAAAGAAAAGCAAACCTTTGGGAAAAAAAAATATGACTCAGAAGAAGGCAGTAATGGAGAAATGAGGGACAAGAAGAACAAAAATGCACACAGAAAACAGCCACGTGAAAGAAGCAAATCTTTCTCAGAAGTTACTTTAAATATGAACAGATTAAATCCTCTTGCTGAAAGGCAGAGACTGGCAGAAAGGATTATAAAGGAAGCCGTGGTTCAGGGGTATGTTGTTGCGAGAGATTCACTTTAGATCCGAAGGGTTCAAAGTGGAAGGAAGAGCGAGTGTTTGGGGTATGTGGATAGCAAAAGAGAACGGCGGTGAGCATGGGGATGGTGGACAAAACACGGTACGTCCAAACGCACCAAGCGGGGGCAGCCGCTGTAAACACATAGGGACCCGACAGCCAGGCACCAAGACAGATGAAGCAAACGCTGACACAATTAAAGGGAGAGAGAATCCACAGGAGAAGCCGCAGAATCCAGCATCCTGCTCTCAAGAGCGGATAGAACAACTGGGTATAAAACCAGTAAGAAATCAAAGAGCTGCATCATAATATCAACCAGGTCTAAGCAACACTCGCAGAACCCCACACCCCCAGAATGCGCAGCCTCTCAAGGGCACAAGGGACAAACTACAGAGCACATGTCAGGTCAAAAGCCAAGTCCTAACACATTTAAAAGATCAAAATCATGCAAAGCATCTTTTCTGGCCCATAGGAATAAATTCAGAAATCAATGACTAAACGAAGACCAGAAAATTCACAAATATGTGTCAATTAAACAACAGAACAAACCAATAGCTCAAAATGCTTCGTGGGAAAATGTCCAGCTCCATTTGCTCTTACTTGATTTTAAGAAGCGTTTGTTTGGAGGCCCCGCAGCTGGGACTTATGTTATGAGCCTCGCCCTAGCTGTGCTGCGGATGCCACCTCCGACTGCGCCCCCTAACAGGCTGAATCTGCACAGCTGCATCTCATAGCCAGCAAAAGCTGCCTTTGCGTTATCGTTTGCTGATATCCAGGGCACCCTTGTGTTCTGGGAGAGAGTTACTGCTCAGCACCTTCCTCTGTTCAGCAAGAAAAGATGCTTTTTTGCACCCTAGTGATTAACTTTGGTTAGCAATTCCTAGGGAAAGAAACTAAAATGGCACGCATCACAAGACTCTAGCCAGTGACTTTCTTCAGGTGTACAGAACCCAGGACCCGTGGTGACCTACCAGACACATCCCCAAGTGTGTCGGAGAAGCAGGCTACCTAGAATCTATAACTGGCGCCCACCTACCTGATGGGCCTCCCTCAAATCCCCACTGAAGCCCTGCACCTGCTGCCCCTGAGCCAGCCAGGCAGCCTTTGCCGGCGATGGCATCCTCTTCCCTGGGTTGCTGGTTCTCCATGTAAACCTCTCTCACCCCAGGTCTCCTCTTCCAGTATCAAGTAAGGAGCATGGGTTTGTTGTTTCAACAGAACCCAGAGGGGAAGTCATGAAGTATTTTAGGACCAACATAAATGCAGGCACAACCTCCCAGTGCTGAGCAGGGAGTGCTGGGCAGCTGGAAATGCCTGACTTAAAAAGAAGCCCACGATCTAACTCCCCTCCTGTTAGGAGCCACGCAGCCAGCTAAACCCAAAGACCGGAAAAGGAAGGAGATAACCGGGAACCAAGCGACGATGGGTGAGTGGAGAAGAACAGCACAGAGAAGAGATGCAACTAAGCCACAGTTGGTTCCTTAAGGGACTTTCAACCTCGATCAACCAAGACTGGAGAACGGACAAAGGCCTCAGTTACCAAGATCAGAACCGAAACGGAGGACATCGCTGCCAGCCCTTCAGAAATGAAAAGGACGAAGAACGGCAGGTGCATTGAACACCAATGACTGGAGCAATTCGATGACACAGAGAAACGCTGAGGAGCAGACTCCTGACGCTGGACATTAAGACAAGGAATCCATGAGAAAGGCCAGCATCCCTGTGAACATACAGGTGGACATCCCGAGAGGCTCGCCAGCCAGATTCACAAGCACCCTGCAGGACTCAGTCAGGACTCAGACCAGGATGCAAGGGCGGGTCAACCCCAAAGCGTCAGAGGAACACACAGTGGCAGCAGGAAGCAGGAAACTGCAGATCAGATAAATGGACAAAATTGAACACCATTTCATGGTGAAAAGTAACCAGAAAACTGGGAGTAGAAGGGGACTTCTGGGGACTGGAGCGGTGGCTCGGTGGTTATGGTGCTTGCCTGGCATGTGCAAGGATGCAGGTTCAAACCCCAGCACCACGTACGCAACAAAGTGAGCACCAAAAGCCACGTGAAAAACTAAACAAAATTGATTCTGTCTCTCAGTGTCCCTCTCTCTTTAAAAAAAAGGGGGGGGATGGGACTTCTGGAGATGATAAGAGGGTGTACAAACAACTCACAGCTCACGTCTCAAAGCGGAAGTCTGAGAGCCGCCCCCAAAGTCAGAAACAAGGCAAAGGTGCCTGCTTTCGTTGCTCCTATTCAACATCTTCTGGAAGCTCTAGCCAGGGCAATTGGAAGGGAAAAGAAAAGGAGCCAATCAAAGGAAGCCACCCATAAGGAAGAAGAGGCAGTCTCTAGGCACAGATGGCACAGTCTTAGAAATACACAGACACATGGCCTAATAACACACACATGCACACAAATGCATGCATGCATGCATGCACACACACGCATACACAAACACATGCACACAATGCACACACATGCATGCACACATACACACGCATGGACTCACACACATGCATGCGCACACACATGCATGCACAAATGCATGTACTCACACACGTGGACAGACACACACATGCACTCACATGCATGCATGCACTCACATGCACGCACATGTACACGCACACACGGGAGCTAACAGATTCGACAAATTGCTCTTGTTATTTCTATGCACTACCAATGCACAATCCAAAAAGAAATTAAGAAAACCCTTCTGCTTATAATAGCAACAAATAGAACAAAATTCATAGGAATCCATTTATTCAAGGAAGTGCAAGACTTTCACACTTAAAGCCATAAAGCACAGCTTTAAGAAATCACAGAAGATTTAAATCAATGGGAAGACGCCTCACGTCGGATTGGGAGACTTGGTATTGTTCTGATGACAATATTGCCCAAGCCATCTACAGATTCAACGCATTCCCTGCCAAAATCCAATGGCCTTTTTACAGAAATAGAAAAGCATATAAAGTAAGTTCATATAAAATTGTAAGGGGCTCTCAAAGAGCTGAACTATTCTTTGGGGAAAATGAAGTTGAAAGACCCACTCTTCCAAATTTCAAGATTTACTGCAAAGCTACAGTGGTCAACACAGTGCAGAATTAGCAGAAGGATCGACGCATTGCTCAGCAGTGTGCAACAGAACCCAGAAAGAAGTCCATGTCTGGAATCAATTAGCCTTCAACAAGGGCGCCGTTCAGTGGAGAAAGAACAATGTCTTCAGCAAGTGGCGTTTGCACAACTACATGACCTCCTGACACCGTGAAAGATGCTCATGCTATGTTCAGAAATCAAATGCAGGGGTTGGATCGGTGCCTTGGTGGTTACGGCGCTTGCCTGGCATGCAGGTACATGGGTTCTGCATTTCAATGATCACGAGCACAGGGTGTCTCTCAGGGCAAGCCCCACGTCCCTTCCCTCCCCCTGTGGGCATCCCCAGGGGTGGAAAGTCTGCAGCCTGCAAGTTACAAGCCAGTGTCTCTGGAGTTAGACAGACATGGCCCATGAGACCAGTTCTCACCACTGCAGGGTGCAGTGTGCAGTTGTTCAGGCTGTGTCCTGCACGAGGCCACCCAGCCAGGACAGCAGCGGAGAGGAGAGGGGTGTCTCTGTAATCCACATGGATGCCCTGCAGGGCCCAGGGACAGCCTGCTGGGAACCAGCAATGTCCCCTCCCTGGGCCTCAGCATCTCCAGCCTTTCGGGTGTCAAGGAGGAGAATAAAGATGGTGCAGTATGGTTCAGGCCCTTCAGTGCAGTCAGAGGCCCTGCTGGCTCTGGTCCAGACACGTCTGCAGCTGACCCCCGACTGCCAGGCTTCTGCACGCACCCAAGGCGCTGTTGACCTTTGCCCTGGGCCAAACCGCATTCCTTAGCCCCTGCTCCCCCTAAATGACCTAGAAATCGAGAGGACATCGATGCCGTTTCTTGTAAAATGGCTTGGCACTTGTTAGCACCCATCATGATTCCCCAGACTCAAACAAGCTCACCCACCTGCTGTGGGTCAGAGCCAGGAACACAGCCGGTTTTGTAAAAGCGCAGAGTACCTTGGAGACCGCTAGGATCTGCGCTTCCCTGGACTGCTATCCTGATCAGCCTGTGCTTGTCTTTGTTCTCAATTAGGTTGATTTCTTCTCTGTCAATGCAGAGTTCCTCCAAGGCTTGCCTGAGGTCCATGCACGGGAAAGCCTGGCTCCACGTATGCCTGCAGGAAGTGCTGAGTCGCATCGTGATCCCTCCTGAAGCAAACCTCATTCCTTCCACGCTTTACACCTTTAAAACTGCTTCCCTGCAGCTGCCAGCCAAGGGCACTGATTGTTGAATCAGATCAGCCCTCTGTCCAGGGTGTCTCTGCTCCTCTTTCTTCATGCCCTCCACGATCGGTCTGATCTCAGACCCTCTCGCCGCACAGGCTGTCACTTGGACACAATCCACTTCGCCAGCGTCCTCCCTGGGTGGACTCCCTGTTCCCTGCTCCCCAGCCCCAGAGTTCTGCCTGGGGACTTGGTCATGGAGCTGGCAGGGCGGGACGGCCACTGAGGTTCACAGAGGGAGAAAACCAAGCACCTCTTCGGCCTCCCCCAGGTGCTAGCACAGAAGGCCAGTCAAGCTGATATTTGGAGGGCAGGGCTGTCCCTAGGTGTCCCTCAGGAGTCCCCCACCCTCTGCCCACCAATGCCAGGTGCAAAGGTTCCGACCAATTGGCTTCAGAGGTCTTGGACAGCTCTGGGAACTGGGTCTTCAACATGAGATCTGATTGCATTCCGAGGACTCACAAGAGCCACTGACCACCGACTGCCACTCAATCTACGAATGCATCTCCGCCTTTGCAAGGCTTCGTCTGGGGAAAAGCAGACACTGCTGACAGAGGAAGTGGCTTTGCTCATGAATACCCCATCCTGCTAACTCTTCTAAGCAGCTAACAGGAAACGGAGCCAGAGAGCCACTGTGATGTGCGGTTGCCTACGCTGACCCGCCTTCTTTCTGACCAGTCTAAGAGCAGGTCCCCTCGCCCCCTCTCACCAAGGACCTAGCCACTCTCTCTCTTGAGTGAGGGATGGAAAAGGCAGAAAAGCATCATATGCACCGCTAGGCAGTCAATACAAAGCGTCCCTTTACTTACAGGAGAGGAAATCGGGGTGCTGGAGGAGGAAAAGCAGTTTTCCTACGAGATTGACAGATGCATACATAGGTGGACAGGAATTGAAATTCCAACTACTTCATGCACAGACAATGGTAAACACGTGTCGAGTGCCTGTTGTATACCCAGTGTGCACACCACAATTTTCTGATCCCAGCTCCTGGGAACATCTACAGCATGCTAGCTACTGTTGTGACCACTGGGGTACAGAGGCAGGGAAGACACAAAAGCTTTATCATTTATCTTCACAATAATGCTCCAAGGAATTTCCATCCACGTAACACACAAGAATCTCCACCAGAGGATGTGGGACTGCCCGGGGTCACGAAGCCATGGTGGAGAGTGGATGCAAACTCAGCAGAGTCCAAAGTCCTTGCTTCTTTGCGGGGGGAGGGGGTGTTTTACAGCACTGGGGACTGGACCAGGGGCGCTCTACCCCTGAGCTACATCGTAGTGCTTTCTCTTTTTTGAGCAGGGCAGGGTCTCACCAAGTTGCTGAGGCTGGTTTTGAACTTGCCGTTCTCCTGCCTCAGCCGCCCAAGTAGCTGGGATTACAGGCATGAGCCACTGCACCTGGTGACATCACATTTTACTCCATACAAGTGACTTGATGCCCTGGGTTTCTGTCAGTCTCAGAGAGGGTGCACACGAGTCCATCTTCAGTACCGAATTCCCAGTGCCGAGAACAGTGCCAGGCCCGCCCTAGAGGCATGATCGACGCTTAGGAGTTTTCCGCCAGTACTGCTGAGAGGCGGCTGCACTTGAAGGGCAGGCATGTCGCCACTTCCAGCTACGCCCCTTGGATTTCTCCAACTGCTTCAGAGACGCTGACCCAGAATGATCGCCAATTTTTATTGTGGCAGCCCAGCCCCCTGGGAGCCTCGGGGATGAACAAGGACCTCGTGTCGGCCTGTCCTTTGCTGACACATTGAAAAGAGAACTCCAACAAACACCAGGTGTTAACAGAGTTTCCACAAGTAGCCGTGTAAGGAGAGTGAAAGCTGTGGGAGGAGGTGCAGGTGTGCACTGTAACACATGGATGTGAAAGCCAGGCTGCCCACCGAGCACGGCCAGAGGTCGCGTCAGGGAGAGCAACAGACAGCGAAGACCCAGGCACATGCAGCAGAGTCACAGCCAGAGAAATAGAGGACGGGGCAAGGGGGCGCCCAGCAGGGAGAAGGGGCCCGGGACCCCAGGAGGAGCAGTGACAAGAGCTAGCCTCTGGGAACACAGCCCACGCACCAGATGCCCACTTTCCACGCAGCCTGTTCTTATGGTGAATACCGCTGCTACTGTCTCCAGTTTACAGAAAGGGAAACTGAGGTCCAGAGACAGCCCAGGCAGGAGGAGGGAGACAGAGCCAGACTCCTCCACAGGTGGCCAGCGGGCAAAGTGTGCCCACTGCAACTCCTCTGCTGGTGTGCGTGGTGCCCGTGCTGGGCTGGCAGCTGTGGGTCCCGTCTTGGGCGGTGACAACCACCTTCTGGGCTGCACATGATTGCACTGTCGTTAATGAACCAAAGTGACATCCCAGCCAACAGCAGGAGAGGTAGGATTCCGTGAATCCTCTCTTTTGTGCTCTAGATATAGTTTGGCTTTGCCCAAACTTGAGGCAGGGTAGGGCAGAGGGGCGACCAGCACCTGGTGGGCAGAGGCTGCTGTGGTTCCCTACCACGAGTGTCCCCCACGGTCAGGTGCTGCAGGCTTGGCCCCCAGGGTGGGGTTTTAAAAGTGGTGGAGCCACAGGAGAGTGGGCCTAGTGGGAGGTGGTTATGTACCTGGGAGCACCACCCTTGGAAAGGATTCACTCAGTTCTCACGGCCCCTGGTTTGCTCCTGGGAGAGCCGGGTGTGCAAGCACAGTGCCCTGGCCCCAGCCAGTCCCTGGCTTCCATCACCCCTTCCCTCTCTCCTCCATGACACCATTTTCCTTGAGGGCCTCACAGACTGCGCAGATAGGTCACCCAATTTTGGACTTTCAGCCCCAAAACTGTGCTCTAAAAAACCCTCCTTCCTTTATAAGTATCCACCCTCAGGCATTTTGTTATAGCAACAGAAAACTGAGTACCACACCATGCCACACTGCATACCAAAGCCCTGGCCAAAGACTCCTCTGACTCAAAAGGTCAAGAGTTTAAGGCTGGTCCGTCCCACTCTACAGCCAGTTGCTGGAATCCCACTCTCTGCCTTCCAGCTCTCCTAGGGACACAGGCATACACATCCACACTCCTACACCCCCTTTCCTTACACACTCCTGCATTCACACGTACATTATTGAGGTGGAAAAGGTGCTTTCGAATGAAATCCATCAAATCAGCTCTCCACCCCAAAGGCAGAGTCTCCAGCAGGGTGCTGGGTCCCGAAGGTTGGGAAAGTACGGAGAGAAGAAGTCACTTGGGCTGTTCTGTGGCTTCCATATCACTGAGCTGAAGTGACCAAACACACACAGAAGAAGCAAGGAGCAGTCTCAGTAATGAAGTGCCAGGCTGCAGGGCCCTGCGGCTGTGGGCTGTCGGAGGAAGGGAGGCCCTGAGAAGGAAGTGAGACTGGAGGGCGGGAGGGGCAGAGCCAGCAAGGGCTGAGCAGGGAGGAGAAAGGGGAGGGGGCTCTTAAGGGAGTCCCAGGTGACCTGTTGGGCGTGGCACGGTGGCACCTGCAGGGCGACGGGGCAGCTCATCCACCTGAACCTTATGAAGCCACCAAACTGAGAGGACTGTAGCCACCACCATCCCCACCCTTGATCCAGCAGCCAATCACCCACAACTGATGGAGCACCTGCCTGTGCAGGGACGAAGTCTCCATCATGGAGCTCACACTCTACCAAGGATCCCAGCCACTGCCACACTAGAGCACAGTGACCTGGGATGGGTGACAGGGGGAGTCACAGACTCTCCAGCAGGAGGTGCACCTGCTGCAGCCTGGGGAAGGCAGATGGGAATGCTGACTCCGCTCTCTGCTGATTACCAGGGGACTTGAGCTACAGGCAGGCACTCTGGACCCAAAGCCAGCTTGGGGCCATCACAGAGCAGAAGAATTACTGAACTTAATTGATCTGAATAGGTTGTAAGACGCTTTTTCTGATTCTTGGCAGCTCCAGGAATTCATACCTTGGGCAGAATGCCATGGCTGTCAAAATGTATCCATTTACGAAATAGTTTATAGTTACTGAGCAGCTTTCTCAGGACCTCTGCTGGCTCTGTGAATGGGGCTGTGTGCATGCTCTGTGGGGAGATGGGTTGACAGCTCCCAATGGACCCTTAGGGGACCAAGTGTTTGGATCATAACTAGTTTCTGTGACTTCCTATATCCCCGCAATTGCTCAGGGGCTGGGTGGACTCAGTTAATCGCAGCAAAGCTCTGACCTCCAGTGCTGAGCCCTCTGAAGAGGAAGACGATGTGTATTTACATATCAAAAGATAAGGTGGGTGGCTCAGCGGTTAGGTGCTTGCCTGGCGGGTGCAAGGATGTGGGCTTGAACCCCAGCTCCACGTACACAATGAAGTGTTGGAGCAACAAAAGCCACATGAAAAACTAAACAAAACTGATTCTCTTTCTTCTCTTTTTCTCTCTCACTGTCCCTCTCTCTCTTAAAAAATAAAATAAAAAGATAAGGTGCTGTGGTTTCCCTGGGTCCCTCAAAATCCAGTCCCCCAACGCCTCGGTGGACGGTATTTGGAAGTGGGCTTTGAGAGCTAATTAGGATTAGATAAGCTCACACGGGTGGGGTGGCCCTGTGTGGTATCAGTGCTCTCTCTACCACGTGCTGTGCTGCCTGCCCTCCACCAGGTCACCCTGCAGCAGGAAGCGCTCACAGACATGGATCAGGTGCAGGTGCCGTGCTCTTGAGGTCCCCGGCCTCCACAACCAACCCTGAGCTAAAGAAGCTTCTGTTCTCTGTGGCATTTAGATATAATGACAGAAAATAGACCAAGACAAGAGATGAAAAGTGACAACTTCATTAAAATAGAAGCGGATTGGTGTGATTTCAAGACACCTGCAATCCGCTGCATCCCCTGAGGCTGCGAAGGCTCCTGCACCTAGGGTTCCTCTTCTGGGTTAAAGTCCCCTCATCCCTGGGAGGCTGAGGGTCACACACATAGTTTTACTAAATTCTCCGTGCTGCAAAACCATGAGGCACTGGTGCTATTGATGGACAGGTGGGTGACAACTCAGGTCAACAGTTAAACTGGAGAGATCCGGTTCCCATTCTTCCAGCTGTGCATATCAAAAACCTTGGGGTCACCTTTGCCCCCCATACCCACATCCTGTCCACGAGGGACATCCCGGTCGCTCCACCTACAACTCACACACCAGAATCGAGGCTCGTGCCATGCCTCCTGGGTCCTGCCATTTCTTCCCTAGGTTGTTGCTACAGCTGCTTCCACACTAACTCCCCTTTAGCATTCACTGGGAAACTGCTAGAATAGTTCTTTTGAAACCCAAGACAGATCATTCTCTAGTTCTGCCCTAAACCCTGCAATACCCCAGCCTCTCACCAAGAGGAAGAGCCCCAGAGCTGCTGCCAGGCACTGCTCCTTGTGAGCTTCCCTTGCTCCCCTGTCAGGCCACCCTGGCCTCCCACACAGCCATGTGACATCCTTCCCAGGGTCTTTCTACCTAGGATGTGCTGCACCAAGACAACTCTTTACTGCCTCGCCCAGGGAGGGAAGCATGAATTCCCGCTTTCCAGGCAAACAGGTGGCACCAGGGATGCCCCTCTGCTACAGACAAACATGCCATGGGCGTCGAGGCCTGGCACTGCTACCACTTCCACCAACCCCACAGACACGTGCCCAGCATCCACTTGGTTTCCCCTTGCTGACTCCGCAAAAGTCACACTCTCCACCTGTGTCTCCTCCCCCGCCCCCAGGGCAGGCTTTGTCCCAAGGAGGGCATGTCACTGGGGGAACCCTGAGTGCTCTGAAGGACGCCTGGAAAGGTCTGGGAAGGGTCCCTCTTGTCAGCCATGTTCTCCTCCAGCCCCTCCAGAAGCTGAGTGTCCTGGTCAGGCAGGGGGACAGCGATGACTCTCCAAAAGGAACAAAAAGCAGAGGAAGACTTCAGCTGCTCTCAAACGAACTCAGCCTGACTGACTTCCAATCTGCACCAATAGGGAAGTGAGAAACTGGGAGAAAGGAGCCCTGGTGCTGCCTCTGCCCCATTCCTCTGCAGTTGGGTCCCCGCTTGCTCAACATGTGGCCCCCGTGTGCAACTGACTATAAACTAAAGGCTCATGAGCTTTAGCAACACAGCAAACCCAGAGGTCCAGAACTTAGCCGGGCACGATGGTGACTACATTCCCTGTCTCAAAATACAGCAGCAGAGTAAGGACGCCAGTCTCAGGGCAAGCAGGGCATAGCAGACCCAGGCTGTGGCTACAGATCATCCGAGCACTGGCGTCACGCCTGGGGCAAGCGGGCCCTCGGCTGGGCATTAGGGTGGTCTCCTCCCATGACTCAGCCTGCCAGCGCCGGCACTCAACAGCCCCTAGTGCTGAAGCCTCAGAAGGCAGCAGCCCAGCACCCAAGAACCCAAGCAGGAAGGAATTCAATTTCCAATCCACCTGTTTTGTTGCACCGTGCTGATTTGGGGAACAGATCCAGAGATCCAGCCCATGCTGCAAAGGTGCATGAATCAAGAACCCTCCAAGATCTCCCATAGGATTGTTGCCCCAGGCTCCTCGGACGCCTCTTGGATCTCGGGATTTAAGACTCCCCCTACAATGCTCATTCATGGAAAGCATTCCTTTCTCTCTACAGCACACACCTCAGCTTGTAGTTATGGTTACCAACAGGTCCACAAAGTTCTTTTGTGACTTCCCTGCTAGTCTGAGCTGCAAAATGGCAGGGACCACATTAGCCTGATTCTAGTACTATCAGGGCTGGCAGAGAGCCTGGCACATGGGAAATGCCCGGCAAACACACAGGCAAGGAGTCACCCCTTCTCCTCTGTTGCCTTTGGCAACCAGAGCAATGTCACCAATCCCTCTGAAGTGCCGCTATGCACTGGGTGTTTGGGATGCATGCTCCTCTCCTGCCTTTGGAGACTGACACAGGGAGGACGCCAGGCAGAGAGCCGGGCAGTGTGTGTGCAAACCCAGCATCGCCAGAGCTCGCCAGGAAACCGTCAGAGGTGGGTGAGGACCACGGGACAGATGATTCCTCACAGCCCTCACTGGACTCCCACACCAACAGAACCTCTCCAAACTCAGGTACAAGCCACAGCTGCAACCAGTTCCTGATCCATGGGGAATCGGAATGTGCCTCCCCAAAATAGGCCACCTTAGCACGAGGGCTATTCGGTGCTAGCTGCAAATGACAACGGACAGTGCAAAAAGAAGCCATCCTGGATCTTCCTTCATCTGACGACAGAAGAAATAAGGAGACAGGGACAGCACCAATGCCCTCTCCCAGGAACATCGAATGGCCACGAATAAGTCAGAAGGTTGGCTCCAAGATGGTCCTGCCTGCCCGACCCTCTTCTGCCAGCTGGTTCCCCGGTGCAAGTGCTAACCTGGGAAGCCTAGAAACCTTTCTCCTCTGTCCTGTCACATCTCTAAAACGTCACTGCTCCTTTGCTAAAATGCAACACGTAAGCCACGTTCAGCCAGCTCTTGGAGCTACTCTCCGCCTCCCCCAGGTGTGAGCAGGGTGTGTGTGCTAATGAATTGCTTCTAGCTGTCTGTTTGGCTGTTGTTTGCTAGTCTGGCTCACCTTGCTTCAGCCAGAGACTCTAAGATGTACAGAGGAAAGAGGTTTTTCTCTCGCTATGAACATAACTGAAGACCCATGCAAGTCTGCCTGACAGGCGGGCTTGGAAGCAAACAAACCTGCTTTTGGACCCTGCCCTCTGTCTCAAGACCCGTTCCCTCTTTTAGGGTCCCCAGATGCTGGAGACCACAGATGATCAGTTATTGACTCACATCTCCCTCAAATTCACGTGTGGAAGTCCTAAGCCCTCATCCCTTAGGGTAAGCCGTACCTGCAGATCAGTGCTTTAAAGAGGTGAACAGCTAGGAACCAGGCCATTAGGGTGGGATCCTGGTCCAATGTGACTGTGAAAGAGGCCACAGGAGAAACCAACCTCACTGGCTCTTTGATTTTATTCTTCTGGCCTCTTTCTGTTGTGTAGGTCCTCCCGAATGTGGCATTTTGTTATTGAGAAAGTTTTAGGAGAGATAGTGAAATGGCTGGGTAGTCAGGACAAAGGGCCCCACCTAAGAGCTAGCAGGTAGAGAGCCATGGACAGGGCACACTCAGGGCCTTCATATGCAAATGACCACGAGGCTCACCTGTGGGAGCAACTCCTTTGTCCCTGAGGCAGGAAAACTAAGAAATGAGGGTGACACAGATGGGAACTTGGAAAGAATTTCTTCCTGTTTCGCACAGATTTTAACCAATGACTTTGGTACTAAGTTTCAATGCCTGCTTTTTCAACCAATGATGTTGATGCATTTCTCAAGGCCTGCTTTGCATGAATGTTAATTATGCTCATGCCCCAAATCAATATAACCCCTGGCCTGACCTCCACTAGACGGTGCCCCTCCACCTTGCGGAGTCACTGCTCTCCTTCCTTAAATCCTACCCTTTTTGCTCTTCCTTCCACGGCTGTCCGTGGATTTTATTCTTCAAATTTGTGAGACAAGAACCCAGAAGATTGGCGCCGAATTCCTCGGGTGAATTTCCACCACACCAAGAGCTGCAACACCCAGCTTTTAGCTGGAGAGCTGCTGACACTATTTTGGCCTCAGACACCTGCAGCCAGCCTGAATTCCCAGTCTTAACTGGGAATTGCTGTGAACACTAGAAACTAGAAGCGGGCTATTTTGGCTGCTGGAATCTGGAGTCAGCCCAGACTCCATTTGCCAGTGGGAGCAGGGAATCCGGCCTCATCTCAAAAACCCCGCATCGCTATGGATGACCTGGAAAACAAATGTCAGCTTCAATATCCTTCTTCCCTTCCTTCTTTGGGAATGGAACTCCTAGCTTTTAGCTGGATACGTGGCTGCCTCTCACAGACTACGCTTCCTAGCTTCACTTGCACATGTGCTTGGTCATGTGATTAAGTTTTAGCCAATAGGTTATAAGAGGAAAAGGCAAGTGTATCTTCAGGTAAGTGTAATTAGAGGGGAAAAATCAGACCTTCTTCGCTCTCTTCGTCTTTCTTGTTGATTGGAAAGTGCAGCTAAGGGCTGGAGCTTCTGCAGCTAACATGGCACAAAAAGCAGAAACCACATGTCAAAAAATCAAGGCAAGGGACAGAATGAGCTGCCCACTGCTTCTTCACAGACTCTTCTGGGCTTCCAGTGTGATAGAGAAATGAACCTGCAACTTGGCCAATCCACTCTTTGAAGGTTTTCTTTCATTTACTGTCATACTCCTAACTGATACTGTTACTTTCTCTTTCTACCTCCTCCTTTTCTTGAAGCCCTCCCCTCTCTCCTTCAAGGAGAAAGCTTTCACCACTGATCAGAGTCTTACGCAGAGAGGGTTAAGATGGTAAAGGCCAGAAGGCCTTTTGTCAGGGGAGGGTACTGGGAATTGAACCCTGTGGTGCTCTGCCTCTGAAGTACATCCCTTTCTATTTTACTTATGAAGTACAGCCCTTTTTACTTTTTATTCTGAGACAGGATCTCACTAAGTTGTTGAGGCTGGCCTCAGACTTGCAATCCTCCTGCCTCAGCCTCCTGAGTTGCTGGGACTGCAGGCCTGTGCCACAAGAGTGGCTAATTGCAGGTGGACTCCTGCTTGGTCAGCTCCCCGGGCAGTCAGTAGACACATGAAAGCGTTCACCTCTCCCCGCTTCTAGTCCACGTCCAGGCCTTTTCTCTCCCAATTAGCTGTTAACTTCTGATTGGCGACACTCTTGCCTGAACCCCATTGCTCACAGTAAGTCTGGCCTCCACTTGGCTCTTGCAGCCCCTGGCAATCTGGCTGTAATCTGCCTCTGCCACATCCTCTCCTAACATCCACTAAACCCAAGTTGAACTGCTTGTTTGATTCACATGTGACACAATAGAGCTTTCTGCCTTTGCCCGCCACGTCCCCTCCAAGACACTCTCCTGGTGTCTCTGGAGGGCCTGGGGTCTGAAAGCCATCGCATCTGAGCATCAGCTCCAGCACTTCCCAGTCAGTGAACTCTAGGCCTCAGTTTCTTCTTCTGTTTTTCAACCCGTTCAAGTGCTACATTCACACAAGGAATGATGTCCTCAAGTTGGCATTCGGTGTGTCACTGTCTCGCCTGGGTCTGCAACGACCGGCCTGGTCCCCTGACCTTGGTCACGTACTCTTGTGGCCCAGGCACACCCACAGGCTTCACCCCACTCCATCCTCACAAGGGCCTCACGGGGCCTGGATCATCATCACTCCCATTCAGAGACAGCAGCAGCCGCAAGCAGGTTTCAATCCCGACTTCGCAGCGCCTGCTTCTAAGCCCACCCGCAACTCCTCTGGCAGGCACTGCGCCCTTCCTGCTCTGTAAGCTGAAATCTATCACACTTGCACCCAGGTCTTGTCGCCAGCTCACATGGATCACATGTCAAGGCCACAGCCAGGAGTGACATAAGGATCCCCCGCTGCCCACCAGACAGCAAGATAACTGAGCAGGCAAGTGGCTCTGTGACGACGTGTCCTGTAAAGCTCCCATGGAGCAGGGGCTCCGTGAGGTCACAGGAAGGAGACTGAATGCCCCTGTTCTGGGCAGATGGCAGAAGGAGGTGATCAAGTCCTCACACAGCTCTGGCTCTGTACCTCCTTCCAAACCTGCACATACACATTACCCAAGTGGTCTTCGTAAGAGAACGCTTCGAATAGGGAAATATGGATGCCTGGGCCCACAGGGAGAGAGTCAGAAGCCAGACCTCCTTCCTCCCAGGCCATTCTGTTGGAGGACCCGTCCCCCACATCATCACAGCCTGAGCCTGCCTTCTGCATCCCTTCCATTCGCCCAGGGCTCGCAGTGAGGGTTGGAGATCACACTCATCAACCCTGACAGTGCACTGCAGAGAAGAGGCCTCTTTGATGTGCACGCACCTACCAGCTGCTCTGACCTCCGTATTTTCTTAAGTAGGCCTGGAAAAACATCAGCCCTGCCACCAGATCCAGAAGTGGCTGGGGCTGGGGCTTGATGGAGTCCTAATCCTCCCCGTCCACCCTGGGGGATGGCTTCTGCCATCCATTCTGTGCCATCACCTCCTCACCTGGGCCCTGATGGACAGAGTCTAAAGACAAGGACTAATGACACTTAGGAGGGTGCCAGGTACAATCATCACTCTGCACGTGCGCTGCAGCTTACCCTGGGAAGCAGGGGCTGTGATGATCCACTCCATGGGCACAAGGAGGCTGAGCCTTGGTCACAGGACTGGAGGCTAGAATCCAGGATTCAGACCACATCCTGCACCTGTGCCGCCCTGGGGGCTCTGGAGGGACACTGCCTCGCCACCCCTGCCTGCCACAGGGCCCCCTGCCCCTCCGTGCCCCCTGCCCCCTCCACACTGGCTGAAGCACAGCACTGCTCAGCAGCACTCTGTGGCCTAATGGGAGAGCCCCCAGTTCCTCAGACTGGCAGAAACGTGGCTTCCTTTACTCTGAGCTTCTTTATTCCCTTCCCTGCACCCTTCCAGAAGGTGAAGATGCCACCAGCTCTTCTCTCCTGGATGTGCTCTATACAGCCACACTGGTCCCTCCCAGAGCTCAGGGGTCCCTCCCACTGTGGCCTGCCCAAATTGAGTCTCTGTGGTCCCCAGGGAAGACTGTTAGCCTGATACCCCCAGTTGGAAGGGCCAGAGTTAGAGAAGCTTTGAAGTTAAGAAGGGTCTTGATTGAGTTTAGCTCAAACTCCCCTTCGCACAGGTGAAGAACCTGAGACCCCCGGAGGTTAAGGATCTGCATGTGTCCTCTGCATGGGGACTGTTCATCTTAAAGTGCCCCACGTACCTAGTGCCTGGTGTGTGAATGGATATATCTGAGCTCGCCAGAGCCTTTCTCAAACAGTGGTCCGGGGAACCCCTGCCTCTCCTCACCCAAGGCTGGGCTGTGCCTCAAGTGCCAAAGAGCCCCAGAGCCATCCCCGCGGTGGTGTCTGCCACTGGCCTGTGTAGCAGTCTCCAAGGGCACTTTTAAAACTCACTCAAGTAATGAGGATTGCATCACCCGTGCCACTTAGAAAGTCACAGTACCTGTCCCCTCCCTTCCCCCAACCGCCACTTCCGCCCCAGCTTAAGGCTGAGGCCTCTGGGAGCTTAGATGGCTGAAGTTGATGGGGCTGGCTCCAGGTTATCAACAGGTCCCCAGAAAGGATCCACTCTTCCCAGAGGCCCTAGGCTGAGTGAAGGGTCCCAACCCCTAGCTCCACTCCCCAGATGCTTTGCCAGATCAGGGGTCATCTGACCAGGAAAGGGCAGTTGGGTGGCACTCTGGAGAGTGGAGGCTGGAGGCTTGCTGGGTGGGTCACAGCAACCGTGGGGAGTCAGTAAGGCTCCCTCTGCCACCCGGCAAGTCTGAAGATGCGGACT
Source organism: Aplodontia rufa (assembly GCA_004027875.1). Lineage (NCBI taxonomy): Eukaryota > Metazoa > Chordata > Mammalia > Rodentia > Aplodontiidae > Aplodontia > Aplodontia rufa. The sequence continues at coordinate 68,717 of PVKS010001826.1, forward strand.
GAGCCTGGCACACAGGGACGAGAGCCCTGCTGGACACCATCTCTGAAGCACACGGGCATTGACGGGAAAGGGCAACCCGGGCAGCCAGGGTCATAGGCACCCACACAGCCTGATGGGCGAGTGTCCACCCACCCCAGCCACCCCTTCATGCCCTCAGCCTCCCTGCTGGCCTTCTACCGGGTGCCACAGCATTGTCCCATACATGGCTCTCCAGCCACCAGCCCTTCTCCCTTCTGCCACCGCACGTGCACACCTACCCACGCCCTGCCGCTCCTTGTCAGCTTTGCGCCAGGGGGTCATGGCTGGGCCGGGGGCCTGTGGGCCTTGAGTCCTCCGGTGGGGAAGCCAGCAGGGGTGGCTGGGTGCTCTGCGGGCCCCACTTCCTTCCTCTTTTCAAACTCTCTCTCAGGGCCCGCCCTCCCCTCCCGGGACTCCCCGGCTGCCTCCTCCCTCCCTCCCTCCCTGAGCAGGGCCCCGCAAAACTTGGAGGCCACCCCTAATTTATCTCTTCCCCAGGCGAGTGGGCAGGGGCCAGGCAGGCAGCTGGGGCCATCCCCACCACCTGGGCTGAGAGGTCCCTGATCTCTGAACCGAGTGACTGAATAGAACCTACCTGCTAAGCATGGGCTTTGCTGTCAGATCTGGATTCAAATCCAACCAGAACAGATTACTCCATCTTTCTAAGGTTCAGATTTCTCATCTCTAAGATGGGACTCTAGTGCCACCTTCACCAGTGCCTCATTGTGGGGATTAGAGTCGACAACTACACAGCAGGTGACGCAGAGGAGTATAGTTATCTACCTGGAGGGAAGTCATTTGAAGATTTTATCCTTTTGTTGCCAGGGATCCTTTGGAAAACCCCATGAGTGTTCAGGAAACTGAAAACACACAGTACACAACTTACCCACAGAGCCAGGAGGTGACGGAGGCTGGTCCCAGGAGAACAGTCCCAGAGTTGGGCCGGTGGCAATGTCTCCCCCAAACTCCGTCTCTTGGTGTCACAGTGATGGGAGCCAATTTAAGTCTCCCTGAATTTTCTTTTTTCTTGATTCTCATTACTCCATTCTGCCCTACTCTAAAGTCATTAAGAGGAATCAGGCAATATTACAGTTTTATTTAAAGTGATTAACTTATCCATTTTCTAGCCGCAAGCGTTAGGTGGTGCCTTTACAGTCATCAGGGTTCCACCAGAGAGCTAGAACCAGCAGAATATGTATGGAAATAAAGAGATTATGCCAGGAATTGGCTGAAGCGATGGTGGAGCTGGCTAGGCAAGTCTGAAATCTATAGAATTCTCAGCTTCTGAGGCTTGTTTTCTCTGATATATAACAACTAATATCCTTGACCTACAAAAATTAAAAGATATGGAGTTATCTGGGCCTGCAGGACAGGCTGGAAACTCTCAGAAGCTGAAACTGCCGTCCACAGATGAACCTCTTCTCTGTTTTTGAGGGAATTCTGTCCTCTGAAGGCCTGTCAACTGATTGGATCAGGCTAACTTAATTATTGAGGATAATTGTCTTTATTGAAGGTCAAACGATCGCAGGTTTTAATAGCACCTACAGAACACTTTGCACCAAGCAGCACGTTGGTTGGCGTTGGACTGAATGACTGGGGACCACCACCTGCCCAGCTGACTCAGCACCAGCCATCCCAAAGGCACTGCACATCAGAGGGTGACAGGCACTGTCTATCCAGTACCAGACCGAGAACCTTTCAGGCTCCGTAGGTCGAGGCAGAATTAAGGATACGTAGTCACTTGCAGAATGAGAAAAACAGTCTTCCAAGGTTTTTATTGATAAGATTCAAAATATGGTACTGAGTATGTTCTTTTGAACTACAGGTCTAATAATGGCAAAAATAGATTTGGGGTGGAGGAAGATAGCTTTTTACTGTGTTGGAGTTGGGAGTCTGCGTGATCCTTATTATTACTAAGCTTCACCTGCTAATGCTGGTCTCTAATAAAATGTTAGGCTCATCTGGGATTAACTTCTCACACAGGTGCTATGAGACAGTCTTTTGATTTCTTTTTGACCATTTAAATATGGAGAAAGAATTCTTGGAGATGGAGCGGCAGCTTGGTAGTTACAGTGTTTGCCTGGCATGCACAAAAGCAAGTTGAAACCCCAGCACCACGGACACAATGAAGTGTTGGAGCAACGAAAGCCACATGGAAAACTAAATAAAATTGATGTTCTTTCTCTCTCTCTCACTGTCCTTCTCTCTCTAAAAAAGAAAAAAAAAAGAAATAAAAGGAAGGAAGAAAAATGAAAGAAAGAAAGAGAGATAATTCTCAGCTTACAGGCCACAAAAATGCACATGCCAAGCCAGAACCCTAATATGCCAGCCCCTGCAATATGAATTACAGTGTTTTCACAAGCCAAGCCAGGTCAGCTAAAGTACAAATGAGTTTCACCTGAGGCTTCTCACGCAGGCAACCTCGTGGGGCCAGTACAGTGAAATCCCGGTTGGAGCCAAGAGCAGGTGGGGAGGCCAAGAGCAGGTGGGGAGACCGAGAGGTGGAGGCTGAGAAGCACTGAGAGTTTTCCTCCAGGGGCTGGTGACATAGCCCCCAAAGCAATCGGTTCCTTAAATAATGTTAAACTACCCAACATATTAAGGATACTGAAAAATTGCTTGAATTTGAAGGAAATGGAGTTTATTTTGACTGGAAGTTAATTAACCTCCTAATGGTGCAGATTTTAAAACAAATCTTTAAATTTTATACTAACTGTGAGGTGGTTTTTATGTTTCTGATATACTTTTTGTTATAGCCATAGAATATTATAGCATTATGGCACCATGGAAAAATGGCAGGAAAGACAGTCAAATAAAAAATATCCAATTAAAACACTTAAAATTTGTAGTAATTGTGCTCATATAGTTTATTGAACACCATCTCTCAGGTAACTGGCAATTAGGTGGTATGCTTTTTTTTTTTTTAAGAGAGGTCAAGAAAGAGAATTAATTTTATTTTTTCATCTGGCTTTTGTTTTTCCTTCACCCAGTTGTGCATGTGGTGCTGGGGATCAAATCTGGGTCCTCATGTGTGTGCCAGGCAAGCACTCTACCACTGAGCCACCTTTCCAGCCCGGGTAGTGTGCTGCTTAGGAATATAATTTCACATCTGCTCGGAGGGATGGTTAAGGGGAAAAGGACACTGTTGGCTGGCCAAGTTCTCTCTTTCTTTTTTTTTTAAATTTAAACTTATGAATTGAGACTTTTTTTTACATTTTTTTCAATTAAATTATTTTTATTTATTTATTTTCTTAACAAATTTATTTGTTGAACAATCAAACATGCTTCCAAAGAAACAATATATTTGTATTCTGAAAATTAGATTTACCCCCTAAAGCCCCCACTAATTACCCACCCTTGTCCCTCCTCCCCTCTCCCCTCCCCCTCCTTCCCAATATAGCTCTACGAATGCCTTAGGTTGTGTGTCACTACACCTTTTCAGAGTTTAATGCATGAGAGTTGACCACTTTTCCCAGTGGCCAGGGTCTAGCTCCAGCCTCCACAGATAGTGAAGACATTCGACCTTTGGTTCTCTGGGTTATGCTTACTTAACTAGGCATGGTTTCTTCAATAGCCATCCATTTACCTTCAAAGGCTGCAATATCATTGTTTCTAATTGCTGGGTAGAATTCCATGGTATATATGTACCACAGTTTTTGGATCCATTCATCCAGTGAGGGGCATCTGGGTTGTTTCTGTAATTTAGCTATTGTAAATTGACTGCTATGAACATAGATATTGCTGTGTCACTGTAGTGTGCTGATTCTAAATCCCCTGGAAAATACCCAGGAGAGGAATAGCTGGATCATGTGGTGGGTTCATCCCTAGTTTTTTGAGGATTCTCCACACTGCTTTCCAGAGTGGCTATACTAGTCTATAGTTCCACCAACAGAGTACTAGTGTGCCTATCTCTCCACAACCCCTCCAGCATCTATTATTGTTTATTTTCTTCATTTTGGCCAAGTACTCTTGAAGTTCAGCCCCAGGAAGATAGCAACCTCCTTCCCCATACCAAGGTCTCTATGTTCAAAGCCACTATATCTCCACTGCCACACCCTAGACCTGTCTCTCTTGATTGTTCACATCCTGTGTAACAAGTGAAGTGCCCAGACTGCTCCAGAAGAAGGACAGGCATCCACACCTCCATCCTGTCGCCAGCTGTGTGCTTGGGAATACTATTTAATCTTTCTAAGTCCCATTCATTGAGCACTTTATTTCTGCCAGTCCCTAATTAATATGCATTGCCTCATTTAATCCTTCAAGAACCCCCATGAGATAGGTATACACATATACATGCATATATGAAATACAGAAGTATGTATATATTTTAACATAGAAATCTTTAAACTTCACACAGTATATATTAGGCATGCTGTACTCTTTGAAGTCACCTAACAGTGCCACAGTTCTCACCTCTATGCTCTGGTGTCCGTTCCCCTTCTGTCTAGGGTTCTCTGTTCTGGAAGGACTTTCCTGGTGACCCCCCCTCCAGAAGATGGCCCTCTGGGTACCACAGCAGCCCGGCTCCTGAGCTGCTGTTCTTCCCCTTTAACTGGCATTCTGTCTGGTGACCCCAGTGGCTGAAAATTTCTGCACAGCTGCCAGAGCTCATATTGTGTGCACAGTGACATCCGCCTTGCCTCTTGTCTGTGTCTGACTGGCTTTTACTGATTCCTGACCAAGACAGAGGCCCACACTAGCAATCTGAAGGACAAATCTGGAGCATGACCTGTTTGTCTCATGGGCACATTTGGTCCTCATGGTGTTCAATTTAAAAACAAAAAATAAAAGGAGCTGGAGCTGTGGCTCAGCAGTTGCAGTGCTGGCCTGGCATGTGCAAGGACACGAGTTCAAATCCCAGCACCACCTAGACAACGAAGTGTCAGAAAGAACTACAAAGGCTACATGAAAAACTAAGTAAAATTGATTCTCTTTTTTCTCTCTCACTGTCCCTCTCTCTTAAAAAAAAAAAAAGCAATTAACAGAATTGCCAACAATTGCCAACCAGGAGGTGACTCATCAGTCCTGAGCTGGCATGCACCTTGCTAGTCACAACGTCACAGTCCCCAGCAGTCCCTCTTCTCCCCCAAGTGGAGGCAAGTCTCCTCTGCCATTTACCAGCAGGCTCCACAACTTCTTCCTGAAGATAAAGATGAAAGCCACGCAGACTGAGAAAGCAGGAGAGGTGGACAGGGTGCCTGTTTCAGGAAACCTGGGAAGACAGTCCTACACACAGGACAGAGAGTGCCCTGTTTTGAGGCCATGGAGCTGTGACCCCTGGTGAGTGTGTTGGAAATGAGGCAGGCCAACATTTTCTGTCCAGACGCAGGGACGTGTTTTAGTTGAGAGGAAATGCACCCAGTCAGGCCCTCTCATTTCCGAAGTGTACAAGGTACACATCCCTGGAGAGAGCCAACTGCTAGAGCTGGTGTGCTTCTGGGACAATCTCTAAGTTAGAGAAATCAAGACCAGAGCAAGCTGGGGTCAGTGGCACACACCTGTAATCCCAGTGGCTCAGGAGGCTAAGGCAGGAGGATAGCAAGTTCAAAGCCAGTCTTAGTAGTTAGCAGGGTCCTAAGCAACATAGTGAGACGCTGCCTCAAAATAAAAAGGGATGGGGATGTGGCCCAGTGGTTAAGCACCCCTGGGTTCAATCCTTGGTACAAGCAAAACAAAACACAGAGCAGCCATGTGGCATAGGAGACAGTGGAGTCTCCTAAGTTCTGCGTCCTGGTGCTGAACCTCCAGCAATTCGGGCACACCTGTCTCCTCCCCAGGAAGTGCAGTACACCTGTGCACACCATGCTGGGCTTACTGGACACTCCAGCCACCCTGAGGGCTGAGGGCTCCTTTACTCCAGTTACTGAGAGCCCACCCTGTGAAAAGCCATTTAGATATGCCTCAGGGACAGCAAGATTTCTGTTCCTGTAGATCCTACTGATTATCAGGGCAGGCAGAAAATCAACAAGTTCACCAAAGGGAGGTGATGGGAAGGACTCTCCGTGGAAGTAATAGTTAAGAAGTGATGCCTGGGAGATGAGCATTCCAGGGAGAGGTAACCACGAATGTAAAGGTCCTAATGGGAGGCCGAGCTTAGCACATTCGAGAAACCAGAAAAGGGCCCAGCCTGTGGGAATGTCAGGATTGCGTGGTGGGGGGTGAGACTGGGAGGTCTGCAGGAAGAACTGAGGCCAGGCTGGGGAGCTGGATATGGGGGTGAGAAAGAGGGAAGCAGGTGACAGCCAGGTGCTGGCCAGGTGCTGGGCTGTGGTGGGATGTTGGGGATGGGCAAAATCTGAGGACATCAACATCAGAGAAGGCCGTATTGATCATGGTGGTCCAAGACAAAAAGAAGCCCACTCTGCAGCTACGTATGAACGGGCACAAGGTGAACAGTGATTGAACCGTGGAAATGATCCTCATCTCACTCACTATCAGGGTCACTTATGAGAGGCTGCTGGCTCTTCTCTTACTCAAGTTCTTCTTCAGCCTCCATCTGGTCTTCCATGGTTAACATACCTAACCACAGAATCACTCCTGCTTTCCTACATATCACCCCAAATCACCCATTGCAAGACCAAACCTGTGATCCAGTCCATTCTAAAACTCCCCAGCTGAGACAGCCCAGGGTTTCCCAGGGTGTACAGTTGCCAGTAATATCTTTTTTTTTAAAAGAAAGAAAAAGGGACAGTGAGAGAGAAAGAGAAATAATCAATTTTAATTAGTTTTTCATGTGGCTTTCATTGCTCTGACACTTTGTTGTGTATGTGTGGCTGGGGTTTAGAACCCGCATCCTCGCACATGTCAGGCAAGTGCTTTAACCACTGAGCCACCACTCCAGCCCCCAGTCATCAGCAATAAACTCAACTTTTCTATCAGCTTGTTGTTGATGGTCATTAGATGGAGATCATTCACAGCGGTCCATGGAGGATTTTAAGCAAGGTTTAAGCAAGGGGATGGAGATTATATATATATATATATATATATATATATATAAATAATTATAGTAGTTCCCCCTCCCTTCTCCCTTGTCTGTTCTAAGACCCTCAGTGGATGCCTAAAACCAAACTTTATGGATAGAGTTTTTTCTATATGATCTTCAGCAGTGCCACACTGCAGCGTATCAGAGTTAATCTGTCCTTCCAGCTTTTACACTTGGTGCCTCCTTTGTGTCACTAGTCTTGCACTTTGGGGCCATTGCTGAGTCATATGAGGGTCACCTGGACACAAGTCCTGTGCTACCACAGCAGTGGATTTGATAACCACTATTTAGAACAGCATGCAATGTGAAACTTTTAAATTTTTTTGGAGGGGGATCTTTCATTTAATGATATTGGACCATGGGTAACTGATACTGCAGAAAGTCAGTAAGAAGGGTGCACTGTATTCGTGGTGGGTAAGAAGGGTGTACTGTATTCTGATTGTAAAAGAAACTCTATAGGTCAAGAATAGAAGTACAAAGACCAGTTAGAGGCTGTTTCAGTATGTAGGGAAAGATGGTAGATTAGACCAAAGTGTCAGGAGCAAAGCATCAAAATGAAAGGTATATTTCAGAGGTGGTGTCAGCAGAATTGCCTCCAACAAGGCTGAACATGTATATAGAGATAGGGATCAAGACTCAAACTAAAGTCAGCTAAACAAGACAGAAGGCTGTTTCTTTTTCACCAAAAGTCCTACTTGGCATTGCAGCTCTTTAAAAGCATCTGGGTTTGGGCCCCTTTCTTGCTATTCTGCCATCCCTCAGATTTATGACAATTGGATGCATGGTCCAAAACGGCTCACCACCACATTCTCATTCCAGCCAGCAGGAAGAGACCCAGGCAACATGCATTGCATTGGCCACGGCAAGATCCCATGTCCACATCTACCTGAAGGAAGCATGGGAAATGCAGCCTTTATTGTGGGTGGCCAGGTGTCCACCTGAAAGGTCCATTGCCATGGAAGAACAGAAAGGCAGTTGTTGAGACAGCGGGGAGGGAGAGACAAAGCCTGGTTGGAGCTGGTTGAGGAGAGAATTTGAGGAATTAGAAGCAGTGGGCATAAGCAGTTCTTTTTAGGAGTTTAATTGGAAAGGAAAACTGAAAGCTGAAGGAGACCACAGAGTCAAGGAGCAAAGAGATACGCAGGGCCATGGACACGCACGCGCCTTTCAGCTGACCAGAGTATACTGTGCTATTGTGCGCGTGGACCAGCATGCAATAATGAATAACGTTTTGTATATGTATAATGCACCAAAAATTCTTTTAAAAAACGCTTCCACTGTGAGGAATAAAATTGGCAATGGTCCTGACTTCTGAACTCTGAAATCCTTTCTGCCCTCTTTCACAACAAGAGTATACACTTTCCTGGGAGCTCATGAGCAAGGACTAAGGGTAGCAGGGATATCAAGATAGGTCTCTCTCTGCGTGACACAGAATTCCTGACTGGCAGCTGTGGCTGGAGGTCTCCCCTTAGGCACTTCCAAACTCTTAGAATTGCTATTCACATAGATAAATTGTGTGTGGGCGTGGGGAGCTGGAGCTGGGAAGTGGAGAGGGAGAGAGGGAGAATGGAGAAAATAGGGTGGGATCTAGGGAGACAATCAAATCACAAATCACACCTACGCAATCATTTAATTCTGGAAAACTCACACTCTAAGCACTTATAGCACTTGTAGGGTTGAAATATGGAAGAAACAAGAGACTGGGGTGTGGGTGATATGGGAGTATTTCTGGCTGAGGACAAGTGCATATCATATTTGTTACTTTACATGAATTTATGATTGTACAATAACTCAACTCCTTAATGAAAAAAAAAAGAATTGCAATTCAGCCTTCCCTCCCTCCCTCTTCCCCTTCTTTTCTCTTTCTTCTCCTGTTCACAGGGGTCAAATATGCACATGATGTCTCCTAGTACTTTTTCTTTTTGCATGTCTGACTCCTTTCTGGAAATCTGCTTCCTGGAGGACAAGTGTGAAAGGGAACATTGGAGTGTGCTTTTGGCCTGATGGGGATGATCTAGGCATGAGGGGATAAGAATTCTGCTGAAAGGGGAGGGGATCACTACGGTAACAAGACTTGGAGTACAGCGTTGGGGTGGGATGCCCAGACAGGAATGCAGAGTGCCCTGTTGGGAAAGCGGGGAGGAAGACAGCGTGGAAGAATGTGATTGCTCAGTGAACATGAAAGCAGACAAAGGCCATTTTCTTTCTTTGTTTCAGCTCCCCATGAAAGGGGTGTGAGGTTAGTGAGAGATGGACTCCTTCAAGTAAAGCTGTGTGAGTTTGGGCAAGCAACCTCACCTTTCTGGTTCTCAGCTCAACATCTGGAATTTGGAGGCATCTTGGGGCATCTGCTCAGGAGTCAAGGCTAAAGGAGCTAAGAGACGCGGACGCGTAGAACGCTAGTACTTAGCACATAACCTGCAGCAAAAGTTGGTTATTGTAGTCTCATGAAATATGACAGCCATCAGCTGAGACCAGGAAGGGAAGCAGGTAGGAGCCCTGGGGCTGAGCACTCCATGGTCTTAAGACTCTCCTGAAAGACTCAAGATGATCGAGTGGCTTTCTTCAGCCACATCCAGGTGTTTTGTGTGGATATGAATTATAGCAGTGATTCTCCTCTCTGGCTGCCTGTTGGAACCTCCCGAGGAGATTCTAAAACTTGCCAGGGCCTCAGGTCCCTCACCACTCCCCAATTCTGACTGAACTGGTCTGAGATGAGGATCTAGCAGACTTGACCAGGTTCCTGTCACTGGGGATTATACCTGGGATGGCTGGGGTTCCAAGGTCCCCTTCTAGGGCAAACCCCCAAAGACCAGGAGGCCTTGTTTCCACCACCTCCCAACATTAGGGCCTGTCACAGATGGGCCTCGGGCGATATTTAAAACTATACCAGAGCAAGGGAAGTATTTAAGTTAGGATGGGGTCTTGCCAGGGAAATGCAGAGGAGGAGGGATGCAGAATCTAAGATAAGGAAATGTGGGTGGCTTTTGTGATGGACAAGGACAAGATGGTAAAGTCAAAGGCTTAGAGGTTCTACCTCAGAACTGCCGCAGTGAGCTGGAAGAGCAGCAGAAAACATACAGTCACTAGGTGCCACATGACAACTACCCGAGTTCCCCAAGCCCACTGAATCCCGCTGACCCACAGTGGGCTAGTTCTGAAGGGATCACTGCACTGGCAGTTCAATAAGGAGAACAGGATCCACTGGAACCACTTGAAGCAGGAAGCCATGCATAACAGAGTTTTAAGTACACTGCAGGATTGATCAGCAGGATTGATGAGAGGCCGGAGGCAGCAGTCTGGATCTCCAGGAATGGCTACCTCCCAGAACTGCATGACCGAACCAGCTGAACCATTTCACGCCTGGCACAGTCCTAGCCCTCCTCCTGTGTCAGCAGGACAAAGAGCAAAGAGAAACACCAAATAAGAGAGGGCCCAATTCACACCTGCACCATCTGATGTCATTGCTCAGAGTGCAGATGGGTGAGGGGGAAAAGCACTAACTCGTGCTGGAACCTGTTTTACTGTGCAAGACAAGATGCCTACAAAGTCCAAGAGGGCGGGGTAGATGCGCTGCTACGGAGATACTGACTGACTTATAACACAATACACACAATATAATAATCTTCATCACGCTGATACCTTTTCGGGTGGAGTATTCTAAATTTAAGAAAATGGTCCAACTGTTAATCTTCACAAATATACAATTATACGTTTTTACCTGCTTTTACACTGCTTTCCCAGGTTGGCTTCTCCAGACCCATTGCTTTAAATTGTGAGTATTTCACCTGAATACTTGTGGGACCCATTACTTGAAAGTGTGACTAATATACTATATTAGTTATACTAATATTCTTATCTAATATAAGTTGAGTCTGTTTCTCAACTTTGTAAATATTGTATAGTAAAAACAGTCACCAATTTTCCTCTATTTTGTTTTTGAAAGAGAGAGGGAAAAGGAAAATCAATTTTATTTATTTTTCCATCTGGCCTTTGTTTTTCTCCTACACTTAGTTGTGTATGTGGTGCTGGGGTTTGAACCTGGGTCCTCACGCAAGCCAGGCAAGTGCTCCAACTGCTGAGTCACTGCTCCAGTCCCCTCTCTTTACTTTGAAGGTACAAATGAAGTTGTTTTCCAGAGAGAGAGAGAGAGAGAGAGCCAGGTATGGTGGGGGAAGCAGGTGGAGGTGGGGAGAGAAAGATATTTAAGAATAGAATCTAGAGGAAATATGATTAACAGATTATTCATGGTGAAGTATTCATTCTGATCAAATAGGAAAAAATACTGTTTCCAAGTAATATAGGAAAAAATACTATTTCCAAGTGCCATCTGTTCAGTTAAGGGGATCACCTGTTTAGGTTTTCAATTTCACTATCCTTATTCTTTCTGTAACTGTTTGTGTTTGGTGTGTGTGGGGGTGTGTGTTTCTTTTATACTTTCCTTACTGACATTTCTTTATTCTCTTTTTCTTTGTGAGATATTGCTCAAGACTCATAGGAAGTATTATTATTAAAACGAACATGCCATATGGGGCCAAAGGTTCTGGATTTCAGACTGAGCTCTAAAGTCAACTGACCTTGCATTAATATCTAACACACACAGCTGTTTTAAGTGGAGAGAGGATCAAGAGTTTTTCACCTCCATTACACATTTCCCAGCATCATTTTCCAGAAGGACTCTCCTTTCCCTCCTGCACTTGAAATCTCCTGTTAAAATTAGGTGAGCATGGGTGTGCTTGACTCTGCGTATGGGTTCTTTCTTCTCTTTCTTTGGTCAGTTTCTCTTCATTTGTTTTTAAACCACACTTAATCAATTACCATTTTTGCACTAAGTTTCTTTATCTGTTAGTGTAAAACCCTCCACCTTTGTTCTTCAAGGTTTTCTTGGCCATTCTTGGCATTTTGCATTTCCATCTAAATTTTAGAATCAACTTGTTCTGTTACAGGGGGAAAACTTTTGAGGAATTTTATTGAAAGTATGTTGAATCTTCAGAAATGATTTTTTTATTAGTTCAACATAGTCTTACATATTGAAGGAATTTGTTGCTACACATTCATGCATGCATATGTAATGACAAAGTAACTTAAACCCAGTCCTTGTCAGGATCTCTCCCTCTTCAACTACTCCCAATCTCTTGTCTCCTCTGTAATTCCCCCATATCACAGATATAACATAGCCATATACATGTATATTATTTTTTGAAATTTCTAGATATATATGTCTGCCTGAGTATAATTCAGCTTCTCATGGGAGTCAAGTGTGCCCTGCAGTATTGATAAACCCCTCCTCCCTCCCTCTGTCCTCCCCTGACCCATAACTGTAGTTTACCTAGATCATGTGTTACTTTAAATTTGGTGGGTCCATTACTTAAACTTGACTGACTTTCATCCTATCCTAGCTTTTACTCTAGCTTGAACACATGAGAGAAAAACCACGGACTGCTTAACAAGCTGGCATGTCATCCTTGTGCAGGAGCCATGCTAATCTTCTCTGTATCGTTCCAGCTTTGGTATATGTGTTGCTGAAGTAAGCATAGGAAATGATATTTTTAATATAGTATAGACCACTACTTATTTTAGATCTTCTTTAATTTATCTCTGTGATATTTGCAGTTTTCAGTATAGAGGGCTTATACATTTTTTGTTGACTTTATCTCTAGGCACATGATATATTTAAAATTGCATAATTAAATTTTTTTTCTTCTAGGTTATTTATGACCAACCCAAGGTCAACATCATACTGAATGGAGAAAAACTGAAAACATTTCCTCTAAAAACGGGAACAAGATAAGGATGCCCACTCTCAACACTCCTGTTCAACATAGGAAATACTAACCATTGCAATCAGGCATGAAAAATGAAATTAAAGGGATACAGATAGGAAAAAAGAGGTCAAGTTATCTATTTGCTAATGACACGATCTTATATTTAGAAGACCCAAAAAACTCCACCAAAAAAAATACTTCTAGAGCAGATAAACAAATTTGGTAAGGTAGCAGGATACAAGATCAACATACACAAATCAACCACTTTCCAATACTCCAAAAATGAATTTGCTGAAAAAGAAATTAGGTAAACTATCCCATTCATAATAACCTCAAAAAATAAAATAAAATACTTGGGAATTAATCTAACGAAGGAGGTAAAGACCTCTACAATGAAAACTATAGATCTCTGAAGAAAGAAATTGAAGAAGACCTTAGAAGTCAGGAAGATTTCCAGTGTTCTCTGATAAGCAGAATTAATATTGTCAAAATGGCCATATTAACAAAAGCATTACACAGATTCATGCAATTCCCATCAAAATACTAATGATGTTATTCACAGAACTAGAAAAAGAAATTCTAAAATTCATTTGGAAAAATAAGAAGCCCAGAATAGCCAAAGCAATCCTGAGCAAGAAGAGCAATGCTGGAGGCATCACAACACTGGACCTCAGATTATGCTACAGAGCTACAGTAACAAAAACAGCATGGCACTAGCACCAAAATGGGCACAAAGACCAACAGAATAGAATAGGAAACACACAGACAAACCCACATAGATAGCATCATCTAATACTAGATATAGGTGCCAGAAATGTACATTGGAGAAGATAGCCTTTTTAAACAAATAGTGCTGGTAAAAATGGATGTGTAGAAGAATGGGACTTGACCTCTATTTCTCACCCCATATAAAAGTCAACTCAAAGTGGATCAAAAACCTAGGAATTAGAACAGAAACTCTGTTAGAAGAAAATGTAGGCCCAACATTCCAACATATTGGCATAGGTATCAACTTCCTTAACAAGACTCCTAAAGCTACTAAATAAACCCAAAAATTAAAAAGTGGGATGACATCAAATTAAAAAGCTCTGCACAGCAAAAGAAACAATGAAGAACATGAAAAGAGAGCCTACAGAATAGGAGATCTCTGCCAACTACTCCTCAAACAGAGGATTAATATCCAGTATATATAAAGAAGTAAAAAAAAAAAAATCCAACACACACACACACACACACACACATACACACAAATAGCCCAATCAATAAACGGGGAAAGAATTAAACAGACTCTTCTCAAGAGAAAAATACAAATGGCCAACAAATATACGAAAAATTATTCAACTTCTCTAGCAATCAGAAGAATGCAAATCAAAACTACATTGAAATTTCATCTCACTCCAGTCAGAACGACAATTATCATAAATACAAATAATAACTGTTGGTGAGGATGTGGGGGGAAAGGTACCCTCTCATACACTGTTGGTGCAATCGCTGTGGAAACCAGTATGAAGATTCCTCAAAATCAGGAATGGAACCGCCAAATGACACAGCTATCCCAGTCGTTGGTGTATACCCCAAAGATCTAAAATCAGCATGCTATAGAGATGCAGCCACAGCAATGTTTATAGCAGCACATTCACAATAGCTAAGCTACGGAACCAACCTAGGTGCCTATCAACAGAAGAATGGATAAAGAAAATGTGGTATATATATACAAAATGGTATATTACTTGTCCGCAAAGAAGAACAAAATTCTGGCATTTGTTGGCAAATGGATGGAACTGGAGACCATCATGCTAAATTAAATAAGTCAGACCCAGAAATTCAAAAGTTGAATGTTTTCTCTGATATGCAGAAACTAGTCCAAAATAAGGGGGGAAGTGAAAAGGGGGATGATTCCATCAAAAGAGAAGAAAGACAAGTGGTACAGAGGAAAGGGATTGAGGGGAGCAAGGAGGGATGGGATTAGGGAAGAACAGTGGAATGATCCTGACTTAACTTTCCTGTGTACATATATGAATATACCACAGTGAATCTCACCATTCTGTATATCCAACACAGCTGTGACACTGTGTACTTCCAGCAGCGAGGGAAGAATTCCTGTTGCTCCCCATCGTTACCAGCATTTGCTGTTGTCAGTGTGTTGGGATCTGACCATGCTAATAGGAATTCAGAGGGATCTTGTTTTAATTTACCATTCTCTAATGACATAAATATTGATCATCTCATGCTCACTTATCATCTGTATCTTTTGTATCTATTTAGATCTTTTGCCCATCTTTAATTTTTTTTTTTAAAGAGAGGGACAGTGAGAGAGAGAGAATCAACTTTATTTAGTTTTTCATGTGGCTTTCGTTGCTCAGACACTTTGTTGTGAATGTGGTGCTGGGGTTTGAACCTGCGTACTCCTGCATGCCAGGCAAGTGCCCTAATTGCTGAGCTACTGCTCCAGTCCTTTAATTTTTTTCTGATTATTGAGGGTCCTTTGCATATTTTGGATAAAAAGTTCTTTGTCCAAGCCTGTGTGGCTTTTCTTTTTAAGAGAAAAAGAGAGAAAGAGGGAGGGTTACTTTTGTTTTTCCATCGGTTTTTGTTTTTCTAATACTTAGTTGTGGATATGGTGCTGGGGAAGGAACCTCAGTCCTTGCCAGGCAAGCACTCTATCCCTGAGCCACCTCTCCAGCACCTGTGACTTGTCTTTTTAACGGTGCCTTCTGAACAGGGTACCATTTTTCTTCTGTGCCTTTGGTGTTTCCATTACAAAACTCTAAGGATCCTACAGACTTGTATAATTGCTTATTAGTTTCAGCAGGGTTTGTTTCGTTTTGGGGGATACTAGGTGTTGAACCCAAGGGAACTTTACCTCTGAACTATATTCCAAGCCCTTTTTATTCATTTTTTTCTTTGAGACAGGGTCTCGATAAATTGCCAAAGATGGCTTTGAACTTGCAATCCTCCTGCTTCAGCCTCCCATTTCCTGAGATTACAGGTGTGTGCCACCATGCCCTGCTCAGCATGTTTTCCTTCTGTTGATTATTTGGGATTTTCTTCCTTTTAAGTCTGTATATTTTTATTTCCTTTGTCTTGTCTTATTGCATCCGCAATATATAAGGCAAGGTGCTGTGATGCATGCATATAATCCCAATGGCCCAGGAGGCTGAGGCAAGAGGATCACAAATTCAAGGCCAAACTCAGCAACTTAGTGAGACCCTGTCTCAAAACAAAAAAAATCAAAAGGGCTGGGGTTGTAGCTCAGTGGTAAAGCACCCTGGGTTCAATCCCTGGTACCTACCAAAACAAGCAAGCTAACAATTTTAAGATTGGTGCTGTTCCACATGATTAGAAAAATGCGTTAGAGTTTTGGGCCTAAAGCTTCCTTGAATGTGGAAGGGCTTTTAATTAAAACGTCAATTTATTATTGCAAAATTCAGATTCCATTTCTCATATTTTTAAGTAGTGCTTTTCAAGGAATTTAATAAATTTATACCAATTGTCAAATTTGTTGGTGTGACCCGATCATACACTCGTTATCTTTTAAATGTTTGTAAATTCTGAAGTGTACTCTCTTCTTCATTCCTGATGTTACCAACTTGTATTTTCCCATTTTGACTTCATAAGTCTGGTTTGGAGTTCATCAACCTTACCAATCTGTTTAGATAATCAACTTTTGGCTCTGTGGATTCTCTGTGACATATTTGCATACTGTTTCATTGATATCTTCTTTTATTATTTCCTTTCTCAAAATTTTTCAAGGTTTAATTGCTACGGGTTTTTCTTTTCCCTTTCTGGAGGTGGAAGTTTAAATCACTGACTTGAGGCCACTCTTTTTGCACACTATTCTGAAAGCCGCTAGCTACAAGATTTTGTGGGGCTTTTTCCTATGCAGCAACAGACAGCCTTTTGAAAGTGTGCAGCTCAGCTCAGTGGTACTAAGTACATTCCCAATGTCGTGCAGCCATCACCACTATCCAGTTATATGTTTTCTTCGCTTGGAATTGAAATTTTGTACCCATTAAGCAGTTCCTCCCTTCTTCTTCCTCTCAGTACCTGCCAATCAGGAAATGGCTGTCTCTATGGATGAACCTATCTGGATACTGCACATAAATGGAATTATAAAACATATCGTCTTTTGGGCCAGTTCTCCAGGTTCATCCACTTTGCAGCCTGATTTGAATGTGTTTTGCTTTGTTTCCTGAAGCTAGATGGTGTGTTTTGAAATGGAAATGTGTAAGACCTCCAACCTCATTCTTTTAAAAGTGTGTTTAGATTATTGGGGTGCCTTTCCATTCCATGCACATTTTTTTTTGTTTTTAAATAACTTTATAATTTCCCAATGGATTTAGTTTGTGAATAAAAAAGAAAAAAAATGAACAAAGAGTTTACAAGAATTATCAAGGCAAAGTTGGACAGAACACAATTTCTTTGTAACATTATCTGGTAGGCAACACGACGCCAGCGATCACATACATGTACAGTTGAAGGTAGCAGGTGCGTTTGCGTTGCAGGTACCCCATTTAAGCTGCTGCCACTGCTACCAAAAGGGACTCAAGCTACAAGGAGCCAGTACCTAGGGCTCCCCAGCTCCCCACTAAAGTGCAACATGTGTCTTCTGAAGCAGAGGAGTGAATCCCGAGTCCCTATTCTGGACATCCTAATGTGCATGGCAGGTTCCGAGTTCTGCATCGAGGCAGACCAGTCCAGATGGTTGGCATGTGCCCTCCATGCAAATTTTAGAATTAATTTTTCTGCAAAAAAAGGTCCATTGGGATTTTGATAGGAATTGCATTGATTCTGCAGAGCACCTGGGTAAATTTATGGACTGGATGTGACCTCTCCCCAGTCATATGTTGAAATGCTAACCCTAATGCAATGGTATCAGGAAGAGAGGCCTTCAGGAGGTGATTAGTTCACAAGGGTGGAGTCCTTAAGAATGGGACTAATGACTTTACAAGGAGAGACATGAGCTTTCTCTCTCTCTCTGCTCTTTGCCATGTGAGAGCATATCACAAAGACTGCTCTCTGAAAACCAGTGCTGCATCTGTTGGCACCTTGATCTTGAACTTCCAAGCATTCAAAAGTGTGAAAAACATTAGTTGCTTGAACCACTGAGGATACAGTAATATTTGTTTTTTAAAGAGAGAGGGACAGTGAGAGACAGAGAAAGAGATAAACAATTTAGTTTTTCACATGTCCTTCGTTGCTCCAATACTTAGTTGTGTACATGGTGCTGGGGTTTGAACCCGGGTCCTCATGCTTGCCCAGGATACAGTAATTTTTAACACTAGTCCAAATTAATACATGGAGTATGACTAAGAATATTAAGCTGTTCAAATACTGCACATGAGGTCTTTCCATTTATGTTACATTGATTTTCACTTTGATCCAATCTGCATTCCTGGAACAAATCCTACCTGGTCATTGGGTTAGTCAGCTTTTCGTTGCTGTGATAAAGATCCACTTGGAGGAGGAAAGAGTCATTTTGGCTCATAGTCCACGGTCAGCTTGCTCCATTGTCTTTGCACCTATGGTGAGGGAATCATGGCAGAAAGACAGGACAGCCAACCTGCTCACTCATGGCAGCTGAAAGCAGAGAGGGAGGAAGAGCCCCAGGACAAGATATAGTCTTCCAGGTCACATGCCCGAGGACCCACTCCCTCCAACTATGTCCCATCTCCTACAGTTCCCATCATTTTCCAATAATCCATCCAACTATGCACTCATGGACGAATCCATTACCACCAGAATTCTTGTGATCTGATGACTCTCTGACCTTCTGCACTAAGGACCGAATCTTCAACCCCTGAGCCTTCAGGGGACACTTCAAATCTAAACGCCAACAGCCCTGGGATGTGGTATACATCCTTTTATCTTGCAGATACTTGCATCCATAGTCGTAGGGGATATCAGTCTACGCTTTTTCCTAAAGTGTTTATTTGACTTTGGTATAAGGGTAATACTCTTCTCAAAGAATGAGTTAGGAAATCATCTCTCTTCTACTCTTTGGAAACGATTAGTGTTAACTCTTCTTTAAATGTTTGATATAGTTTACTGGTGAAGCCATATGTCCCAGGATTTTATTCTGGAAGGCTTTTTTTTTTTTTTCCCAATCACTGTTCCAATCTCTCTTGTTATGCTATATTCTCATTTTTCAATTTCTTCTGAGGTTTAGGTAGTGTAGTTCTAGGAACTTGATGATTTCGTTGGTATATCTAATTGAAGATTGTTTACAGTATTCTCCTATAATCAACAGATTATAATCTGTAAAATGGATAATATTGTCCCCAAATTCATTCCTAATTCTAGTACTTCGAGTCTTCTTTTCCCTTGGTCAGTCTACTTTAGCCTGTCAACTTTGTTGAATTTTTCTCAAAGAATGAACTTTTGGTCCCATACATTCTATTGCTTTTTGTATTCTCTATTTCACTCATCTTTCTTTCCTTCTGCTAGTGAGTTCACTTTTCTTTTTCTATATGTCAAGGTCAGGTTATCAGTTTAGGCTTTTTTAAACACAGGCATCCATAAATGTCCTCCTGAGCACTTTTGTCTCCGCTGCACCTCCCAAGCTGTGTTTTATTGTTTTCCATTTTCACTCATCTTGAAGCATTTTTAAATTCATCTTTAAAGTCTTTACCTCATGATTCTTTGACCCATTGGTGGTTTAGTGTGTGTTGTGGGGTCTGGAGCAGTGGCTCAGCATTTACGGTGCTTGCCTGGCATGCACAAGAATGAGGGTTCAAACCCCAGCACAATGTACACATCAAAGTATTGGAACAATGAAAGCCACACGAAAAACTAAAACCGATTCTCTCTTTAAAAAAAGTGTGCATTGCTAATTGCTATGTAGAGTACCTGGAGGTCAGATAATAACTCATCAGAGGTCTCCTTAAATGCCAACACTCAGGTTGATTTTTTTGTTTTTAAGCTGTTCCCCAGCTCCTGTGCACTTTTTTTTTTTAAAAGCAATTTTTATTTAGTTTTTCATGTGGCTTTCGTTGCTCTGAGAGTTCGTTGTGCACTCGGTGCTGGGGTTTGAACCCGCATCCTTGTGCATGCCAGGCAAGCGACATAACCGCAGAGCAACCACTCCAGCCCCTCCTGTGCACTCTTGATCAGCTTCTAGAGTTCCTAAGAAGTTGATTCCGCTTTCTAAAAATCCTGGTCAGTTAACTGGCTGATTTTGTAGAGGAATGGATGGTGCTTTGGAGCTCCTTCTCCACCATTTTCCTCTGTCATCTCTCAGTAGTCTATTTTTATCTAAAAAAAGGGATGGAGATTCATTTTACTTATCTACCTATATACTCTAAGTAAGGGATAGAGGAGGAAAAGTCATAAAATTAAAACAAAAATGAATTCCTGTGGAGAAAAGAGGGAACAGAGATAGAAACTAGATTTCTTTTAAACACACCTACATTGTGGATTGACTAAACAAACAAACAAACACAAACCAATTATCTCCAAAGCTGTCTAAGTAGAACATTTATGTTGAGAAGCTGAGGTCTGGGTCCAGATACCCTAGAAAGCTACAATTTTATTATGCTAAACTACATACTATTGAGAAGCAGAACATGAAGTATCTAGCAAATCAAACCTTAGCTCCCTCCCACGGATGCCTTACCCAGGGAGACAAAATATAATTGTTCTGCCATCTACACTCCAGTCTATATCTAATAGTGAATAAGCCAAGGCTGTTTTTTTTTTTTTTTAAGAGAGAGGGACAGTGGGAGAGACAGAGAAAGAGAGAAACTTTATTTAGTTTTTCACATGGCCTTAGTTGCTCCAACACTTAGTTGTGTACGTGGAGCTTGGGTTTGAACCCGGGTCCTCGTGCTTGCCAAGCGCCGAAACCGCTGAGCCACTGCTCCAGCCCCAAGGCTGTTGTTATGGTTTGAAAGTGAGGTGTCCCCTAAAAGCTCATGAGAGATAATCCCAATAGGGCCTGACTGGTAACTTAACTGTAGGCTGTAGGGTGTGGCTGCAGGAGGTGGGTCACTGGGGCCTGCCTTGGGGGTATATATTCTATATCTGGCATGGAGTTTCTCTCTGCTCCCTGGAGCCATGCCTTATGCTATAATGTTCATCTGGCACCCTTGGGCATGGACCTGGTCTTCCAGGGACTGAGACCTTTGAAACTGTGAGCCCCCAAATAAACTTTTCCTCCTAAAATCGTTCTTGTTGGGTCTTCTAGTCACAGCAATGAAAAGCTCACTAAAACAGCTGTGATTATAAATATTGGCCAAGGCCATTTTTTGTGTGTGATGAAGAGGGTGAAATGTGCCTCATACACAGGGTTATATGTTTGTCTTGCATTTTCCTTACAAAAATAAAGCTTCCATAACAGATTTACTTTTGCAAATGGCGCACGTACTTTATTATTTTTTTTGGTCCTAAGGATTGAGCCCATGGGTCCTCTACCACTGAGCTACATCCCCAGCCAGTGTCTTGTTAAATTGTGGAGGCTGGGGCCTCCAACTTATGATCCTGCTGCTTCAGTCTCCCAAGCAGCTGGGATTCCAGGCATGCACCACTGTGCCCAGCTCCCCGCGTGTACTTAAATACAGGTGCTCATCAAAACCGAATCCCTCCTCGTCTATGTTCTGTCAACACCACTCTATCCACTAGCTTCGTAGTCCCACATCTTATTTTTGCTCCTTTGAGACTACCTTGAATCCTACTCCCATTCTATACTCCTAGCACAACGGCCTCAGTTTGACCATGTAGTTCTTAACTGGACTATCCAATGGACAATCTAGTCATTTCTGGCTTTCACAGCTTTTTCTAAATCCATTTTCTTTTCTTTTTTTTTTAGGGAGAAGGACAGTGAGAGTGAGAGATGCAGAGAAAATCAATTTTTATTGAGTTTTTCACATGGCTTTCGTTGCTCTGACACTTAGTTGTGTAGGTGGGTGCTGGGGTTTTGAACCCGTGTACTTGTGCATGCCAGGCAAGCGACGTAACCACCGAGCCACTGATCCAGCCCCCTCTAAATCCATTTTCTATTATGACTTTGGAAAGTTTTTACTAAAACTCAATTGAGTGAGGGCACCACTTTGCTCAGATCTTTTATTAGTTGCTTCCCATCATCAGTGGTGATTGTTCAACACAGATTCCTAGAAGACAAGATCAACACAATTGCCACACTCTATTAAGGGTCTTACAGCAGAGGCTAGATGCGTAAAACCTTGTCGTCCCTGTTCTTCAACCTGCAATCAGTTGCTTAACTTGCTTAAATGTTTCTGTTTGTAAAAAGCACTTCTCAAACTTGACTCTGTTGATACTGCTCCAAAATCTCTATTTAGATTTAAGAAATGAAACATTTCTAACTCAGCACACTAGATTCAGAAATGACCTGTGAATATGAATATGAGTGCATGTATATTCTATATTTGTGCTGATATGCAGTCCTAATTTACCCACCTATAGAAAATAAATATGAAAATGTTAAAAACCAATCTATAATCATTTAAATTTTTAAAAAGCTTTACTTAGAAAGTTTAGATTTAAACATTTTATTATATACACATGTAATTATATGTAAAAAAACTATATATAAAAATACATAATCATATATATAAAATCCTATATATAAGGGATTTAAGAATTCCTGACTGAAGTTTCTTTTTTTTCTCCTTTATTCTCTCTTGATAAAAATATTGTTATTGGTACATAGTAAAAAAAACACAAAGGGGAGTGATTATTGCAATTTTATTAACATTACTTGTTTTATATGCTTGAATCATAAATTCTAAGTCATGTATATGAATACAAAGATGAATATAGGTGCTTTAAAAATTGACAAAATCCAGAATATATATTTTCATATCAAATTTCCTATTTTTACAACGCAGTGAAAAACTAAGTTAATAAAAATCTACGTAAGAAAATATAATAGTTAATGACTTCAGTGTTCTTTTTTCAAATATGCAGCCTTCAAGGAAGGTCAAAGTGCTCCTTTGAAAACATCCAGATGCAAGGCACACAGATTTAAATTAGTTATGATGTCTTTCTTCTGTTAGTGGTTTACTCAGTGCGACTCAGAAGGTATACAAAGGGCTGTCTCTTAAGAAGCTCTCTGGGTTAGAATCACAACCATAGTTTGAATACTTGGTGAAAGCAGCGTGAAAGGCTGGGTCTTGACACTGAGCAGATGCAAGCTAGTATTCCAGAAGGTGGTCACGGGCACTCTAACTGAGCTCCCCAGCAGCTTGGAACAATTAGTGCCTCCCACTGTTCAGAGTCCTTACTGCTGAGGACACTCGGTCTCTGGAGTGGATTTGGAGGACACGTATACAATATGGTGTGATTTCTTACAAGGTTCCTTTTTCAATTTGCTTGTAGCCTCTTTCCCTTTGTTAACGTCTGTTTGAAGCCTTGATTCAGCAGCTAACCTACAGGCATTAAAGCATCCACTCTGAATTCCAACGTAGTTAAGGAAAACTAAAGAAACGATCTCCTAATATATTGCGCCTCCAAGGAGGTATGGTGCTACTTTTTTAAAAAAATGTATACAAGGAAAAAAAATAATAGTTGACTTCAATACCATTAAGAATACTAAATGATTCACTAAAAGGAACTGTTTCTATCAATAGACAATTTAAAAAAATGTCTAATAAGCACTTTTAAGGTTGATAAAAAGGCCTGTTTCAGCCTAGATTAAACAATTAAATATGATGGGATACCTATCATGGTAAGCACATATAACCCAAAAATGGAAATATTGGAGCAATATTTTAAAATCAACATGACAGACAAAAGGCTAATTCACAAGATAAAAATACCATGGAATCCTGGGCTGCACAGATGTCTGTCTCATCCAAAGAAAACAAACTTGAATTGAGTTTCAACTTGTAGAATAGCTAAAGAAAAATATGAACAGTGGGGAGATACTGAAATAGGACTGCAAAGACTTTTTAAAGGAAGTGCATTAATTAAATTTCTAAAGCATGCAACAGTGAAGTTTCTAATAAAAGCCACTTCTGTTGTAAAATTATCTTCAGACTATATATTTACGTTAAGATGCAGAAGACACAAGGTCAGAAACATCTGAAGTGAGCAGATGGACTCACACACACACAAAAACAAAGGATTTATGGTATTTTATTTGGTTTTGTTTAACTAACAAGGCAAAGATTTTCCATTGTGCAATGTGAGTTAAACAATTAATTTACATACATTAATTTTTTTTCCAAGCAAAAATGGGCAGAATAAGAAAGGCAACACAAGAGAGTAAGGTGTAGACTGATCAGTTCCAGAAATCAACCTCCAGAAGCCTGCATTGGTCACACACCCAGTGAGGCATACACAAACCCACACCGGCCACGCGCACTCACGCTGAAGCATGCAGACCCACACCGGCCACGCGCACTCACGCTGAAGCATGCAGACCCACACCGGCCACGCGCACTCACGCTGAAGCATGCAGACCCACACCGGCCACATGCACTCACGCTGAAGCATGCAGACCCACACACTCACATGGTGCAGCACACACAAACTAGCAGTCTGCAGCTCTTACACAGAACTTCCTACACCATCTGTATCTGTCAGGCAGCATCCATTTGCAGTCATTTACCCAAAAATATCAAGCTCTTATTTTATGTGACACAACACTACACAAACACTCAAGGAAGGGAATAATAAATTAGTCTTCCTCATGATAACAGCAGCAGCTAGTAGTATTTTTACTGTTGAGTACATTAGTAGCACTGAAAATTTAAAGAGAAATCAGGTAACACATACAGGGAAGTTCTTTTACAGAAGGTAGGCTATCTTGCTTTTTCTTCTTCTTTTTTTTTTTTTAAAGAGAGGGACAGTGAGATAGAGAAAGAGAAAATCAGTTTTATTTAGTTTTTCATGTGGCTTTTGTTGCTCCAACATTTCATTATGTGCATGGTGCTGGGATTTGAACTCATGTCCACACAAGCCAGGCAAGCACTGTAACTGCTGAGCCACTGCTCCAGTTTTTTAAATCAAATGCACATAGAAAAATGCCTGAATCTGTTCCTTGTTTTCTAAGAATGATGTAACCCTCATAGCACCTTAAAAATCTCAGTTCACTGGAGGTAATCCAAGCTAACACCTGTCACATCAACGACCTTGGTTTTCACCTGTGTACCGGTGTTTATTTTTAATACAACTGCCGCTGCACTGCATCACCCTTTCTTTTACCTCCTTTTCCCTCACTCGTTCCCGTTTATCCACCTGGATCCTGCTGTGCATGCCCAGAACTTGGCTCCAGCTAGCTGCGTACTCTTTCCTCCGCTCACTTGCTCTTACCTTCTTTTTAACTTCTACTTTTTTTAAGGACAAGGCCCTTAGACTATTAATTCCTTCAGATACACATGTCTGACACTTATCCTTTTAATCGCAAATTCAGAAATGCAGAAATTGGAGGCTTTGAAGTTTTTTGGGGAAAAAAAATGGAAGCAAATTAGCTTTGATATTTAAAAATGTCAAAGTAACTATCAAAGCCCATTTCTGAAGGATTGGTACAAATAACATCAAAAGCCACAAAAAAGTCACCTGTTCTCTAAACTAAACAGCCATAAGACTACCGGACAGCCTTTGAGAAAGCAGTTAATCCTTCCATCATGGCCACTCCTGAACATTTATTCAAACCCACAAAACAAAGGCTTTTACACTGTCATTTCTGCGTTATGGAAGGAAGGTGTAACTTTCTAATACGACTCCTTATTCAGGAGTTCTTTCCCCCCGTGATCATCCTGGTCTTTCTCAGAGCTTTGGAAAAGCTGAAGGCAGGCAGATGAAACTGGGAAATCGCACTGCACGCAATACTGAGAAGACAGATAAGGAAACCAACTGCATAGCTCACGCAGCGAGAGGGGAGAGAGCGCGAGGGCTGCCGGCCACCGGGAAGGGAAGGGGACACTGACCTGAGAGAGCCTAAGGCGTCAGCGTCGGAGGGACCATCCGCAAGCTTCACGCACTTCTTCTCCTTCTTTGCGGGCACATCCGAGGGCAGATTTTTGTGAGGAGAGAGACGGGCCATGGGCCTGTTTGCAGACAGAGACGGTTCCACCTGCAGCTGACCTTCTGAACGGTTAGGACAGGACAGGCTCTCCTCTCGCTGACCTTCTGAACGGTCAGGACAGGACAACGGTTCCACCTGCAGCTGACCTTCTGAACGGTTAGCACAGGACAGGCTCTCCTCTCCCTGAGGTGGGAATCTGGAAACTCCTTCCCCGATGGCACCGTCCTCTTTAGAGGCAGTTACATCCACAGGCAGCACCTCCCGCCTCTTTTTGAGAACAGGCACTTCGATTTTCTCTGAGAATAAAAACCACGAGAAAAATCCAGTCAATGAACAAAACAGACCACACAAGGGAGCAGTTATATATAGTCTTTTCCTTTACTGTACTCTTTCAAAATCGACTCATCTCCTCATTGGAATGTTTTTTTTTCTTTCTTTTTCATAGACTCCATTAACTAAAGCTTTTAAAAGATTATTTGACTATTAATTTTTCCTTGGGAACTCCATATAGGAATTCTTGGAACAAACAGAATCTTCTCTTCTGGTGTTTTGAAAAAATTCTAAAGTGGGGCTCATAAGAGAGACCATGGCTCACACGGAGATGAAGATGCAGTGGCAGACAGTAAGGGAGTCCAGGGTCAGGTCCAGCACTCAGCAGTTAGGTGAGACCTTGGGAACATATTTAACCTTCCTTCATTTTACTATTTTTAATCTGCAAAAATGTAATTTTTTTTTTTTAAAAGAAAAATGGGACAGTGAGAGAGGGAGAAAGAGAGAAAGAGTGATGCAATTTTTATTTAGTTTTTCACATGACTTTTATTCCTTGGACACTTTGTTGTGTTCATGGTGCTGGTGTTCGAACTCGCATACTCGCGCATGCCAGGCAAGCTCAGTAACCGAGCCACCGCTCCAGCCCTGCAAAATACGAATTAAAAGTTCGCACTACACTCAGTATTATGTGGTGTAAGGATTAAATGAGAAGAACTCTGAATGCTGGATACCCCTTGCTGCTGCTAAAACCCACATCATCTGGATTCACTACCTTCTTTCTCTTTGCTGTGCTCAGTTCAGAACACCTCTGAAATTTGTAATGGAAAATTCTTAATCAGGGGTGCCTACTAGAAGAGAAAAAGGAGAAAAGATGAGAAAAAGAAGAGGAGAAGCCTTTTAAAAGTATATAAAAACCCTCCTATTGTTGACAATCTCCCTACTATTTATTGTGACAATCACCTCAGCTCACCAAGACCACAATGAAGAGAGTCTGGCAGGTCAACAGTGCAGGGCAGAAACTGGTTGAGAACCCTTCAATTAAACATGCTGAAAACAACTGGGGAGGAGAGGGAGTTAGAATCATCACATGCACAGACTTCTTTACACTGGTCTTTTATTTTTAGGTTTGTATATGGTAAAATTCACTTTTGTGGCATATAAGAGGCAGAGGGTGTGTGGGTGGGCTATTGTCTATTGCAGTGATTTGACTGCTCCAATATCTGCCCAGGTATTAGAATCCCTAGAAGACAGGGAGGAGCAAAATAGTGGAGTAGGAATCTCCAGCAATTGTTCTGCAGAAAGATCAATTTGAACAACATATAGTTCAATACCTTTATAAAACAACAATACCTTTACAACAATACCTTTATAAAAATTCAGAAATCAGAACAACACATAAGTTATATTGTGAAGCCCTTTGGAACACAAGAACAAGTACGATAAAGGCTGGACAAGGGGAAAGGTTCTCTGACTGCAATCCCCTGTCCCCATGCTACAAGTAACCCAGAACTCAGTTTCTTCACTTTGCTTTTTTCAGTGTAGACATCTGCCCTCCTCACCACCCGGAATCCCTCTGCAGGAGTCTCACTGCACTCACAGTGAGCACTGGGAATGGATAGTGGGATGTTCCACCTGAGGCCAGGTGGGAACAAGGAGAGGCAGGGCTCCTGGTTAACTAGCACACAGAACTTAGCAGTGGATCTCCAATCCTGTCAGAGGATACACAACACCGGACACACTGCTTAGGGGTGCTCTGCAGCTGGAAGTGCTGCCCACAGATCCTCTGGACTTGACAGCCGGGCTGGCTCTCTCACATGCCCTGGGTGTCCTCCATGAATCTCCCAGGGGCCCATTCAGGTTGAACACTGCACCAGCAGCAGAGTCATCAAGAAATCTGCATCTAACCTGAGCTCAGGGTGCCCTCTAATGCTGAAATGGAATACAATAGCCAGCCTGCTCAGAATCTCTAAACAAGCTACTGAAACAGAACAGTGGAAAACAAACCCAGACTGCAAAGAATGGAGTAAGTACCTCATTCATCAATGCACAGACAGCGATGCATGCGACAAGGACAGCTGGCCCTGCCGTATGGACAAAACATAGTGCAAAGACAGACGTAAAGACACAATTTGCCAACTGGCAAACAAGGAATCTAAACTATCTGGTTTAAGAAAACTCACTGAACTTCAAGAAAATAGAGGAGCAACTCAGAAAATTTATCAGGAAAAATTTAACAGATTGAAACAACAATTT
The DNA here is from genome assembly GCA_004027875.1 of Aplodontia rufa. Taxonomy (NCBI): domain Eukaryota; kingdom Metazoa; phylum Chordata; class Mammalia; order Rodentia; family Aplodontiidae; genus Aplodontia; species Aplodontia rufa. Next base: position 96,993 of record PVKS010001826.1, read on the forward strand.
AAAGTCAAACAGATTCTGGAACTGATAAATACAATAAATGAAATGAAAAAACCCAGTGGAACTGATGAAGCAGAAGGAGGAAATGGTGAGATAGGCTACTTGAAAATACACAGAGGAGAAAAAAGAATGAGAAGGAATGAAAACAATTCATGAGACCTCCGAAACACTATCAAAAGAGCAAATCTGTGTCCCTGGTGTCCATGAGGAACTAGAGAATGACAAAAGGGAGAATTAAGTTATTCAGAGAAGTAACAGAAAACTTTCCAAATCTGAAAAAGATATAAGCACCCAGCTATGGGATGGTTAAAGGTCACCAGTCACACTCAACTCAAAGGTCAAAGACAAAGAGGACTCTGAAAGCAGCAAACAATACATAAGGGGATTCCAATATGCCTAGTGGACTTCTAGGCAAAACCCCATAGGCCAGAAGAGAGTGAGAAGATATTCAAACTGCTGAAGGAAAAAACTACCACCACCACCTCCTGTCAACCAAAAATACCATACCCACCAAAGCTGTTTTTCAGAAGTGAAGGAAAGACAGACCTGCCCAGACAAACAAAACCTGCATGAAATGCTGAAGGGAGTTCTTCAAACAGAAAGAAAAAAAGGGATGAAACTGTGTACATGAAAACACCTGAAGCTGTAAAAGACAGCATCCAGACAGGCCCAGAGTAACATGGGGACCACGGGGTGTCAACCACTTACACCCTTAGTAGGAAGCTGAAAAGACAAGACTAATATGAATAACAACTACGATAATTTGCTAAGGGATAGGCAATACAAAAAAAAGATGGGAATTTTAACATCAAAAACTCAAAATATGGGAAAGAAATGGCTTTTTTTTTTTTTTGCATTCAAAATTAAGCTGTTACAGCTCAAAATAACCTGTTGTAATTAAAAGATGTTCTGTGTAAGCCTCATGGTAATCACAAATCCAGTCCTTAAATTGATACACTGAAAATAAAAGGCATGGAATCAAAGCATGCTGAAAGAAAAAAAAATCACTTAACCACAAAGGAAGGAGGAAATTACCTACAAAAAAACCAGAAAACAATATGGCAGTACCAAATCCAACTCTATGCTGCCTACAAGAGCCTCATTCATCTGTAAGGATACACACAGACCCAGAGTGAACGAATGAATAGATACTCTATTCAAGCAGAAACCAAAAGAAAATAGAGGCAGCTATACTTAGACAAAATAGGGTTCAAATCCAACCTGAAGACTAAGCCATCAGAGAATTACTACAAGAGTATTTTATATACAACAAATTGAAATATATGCATCCATCAGAGTGCCTGAACACATAAGGCAAGCATTATTAAATCCAGAGAGACACACAAGCAGCAATACAATAGCAAGGGACTTCAAGTGCCCACTTCCAACAACGGAAAATCATCTAGACAGAAAACTGGTGAAGAAACATCAGATTTAAACTGTACTTTAGACCAAATGGTACTAACAGAAATTTGCAGAAGGTTCCATCCACTAGCTGCACAATTCACATGATTCTCAACTGCAAATGGAACATTCTCTAGGGTAAATCATGTGCCAGGCCACGAGACAAATCATATCAAGCACCATGGCTGGCCATCATGTTATATAACTAGATCAACAACAGAAACACCACCAGAAACTGTACAAACACATAAGAATTAAACATGCTTATGAGTACCCAATGAGTCAATGAGGAAACTGAAAAATGGAAACATCCCAAAACTTACAGCACAGCAAAAGCAGCTTTTTTTTTTTTCTTTTTCTTTTCGGTACTAAGGATTGAACTGAGCAGCGCTCAATAAGTCAGCCATACCCCCAGCCCTTTTTATTTTGAGACACGTCCCTCTAAGTTCCTGAGGCTGGCTTTGAATTTGCAATCCTCTTGCCTCAGTCTCTTGAGCTGCTAGGATTACAGGTATGTGTCACCACACCTGGGAAGAACAGGGTTATAGCAATAAACTTCCAGAAGAAGGAAGATCTCAATGTTACATCTCAAGAAACTACAAAAAAATAAAACCAAAATTAGTAGAAGGAAGAAATGATAAGGATCAGAGCACAAATAAACAAAGCAGAATAAAAAGTATATGAAAGACTGGTGAAATGAAGAGTTGGTTTTAGAAAAGATAATCAAAATGAATAAACCTTTAGCCCAACTAAGGGGGAAAAAAAACTCAATCAAAATGAGGGATGAAAAAGGAGAAATAAAATTCATACTACAGAAACATAAGGGATTTTAAGACTCATGAACAAGCATATATACCAGCATACACCTGAAGAAAAAAAAATCCTCAACGTATACACTCTACTAATACTGTATCAAGAAGAAAGAAAACCTGATTTAGACCAATAATTAGTAATGAGATTTAAACTGGAATAAAAAGTAGTTCATTGAACATGTCTAGGACCTGATGATTTTTTGAATTCTACAAAATATTTAAAACAATCAAAACTTATTCTTTATAAACTAGTTTAAAAAGTGAAGAGACTCTTTCAAATTCATTCTACAAGGCTGGCATTACTTTGATGCCAAAACCAGATAAGGATACAACATAAACGGAAAACTACAGGCCAATATCCCTGATGAACCCAGATGAAGATAGGAGCAGGATCCGACAGCACATCAATATGATTATATACTGGGGCTGGAGCGGTGGCTGAGCAGTTACATGGAGCTTGCCCGGCATGAGCGCATACCCGAGTTCAAACCCCAGCACCATGTACACAATGAACTCTCAGAGCAATGAAAGCCACAGGAAAAACTAAATAAAATTGATTCTCTCATTGTCCCTATTTCTTTAAAAAAAAAAAAAAAAAAAAAAGGAGATTATACACACTATGATCAAGTGGGATGCACCCTAAGATCCAAGAATGTGGTACACAAATCAATAAACATGATACATCACATTACAGACTAAAGTGCAAAACCCACCGATAGTTTCAATAGAAAAAGCACCGACAAACACTTAACATCCTTTCATCATAAAAACTGTCAACAAATTAGGTACAGGAGGAACATACCTTAGTATAATAAAGGCCATATATGATAAGCTCACAGAAAACGTCATATTCAACAGGGCTAACCTGCAAGTGTTTCCTCCAGCATCTGGAACAAGACAAGGATGTCAACTTTCACCACTATTACTCAACAGAGAACTTGAAGTCCCAGCCAGAGCAATTAGACAAGGGAAAGAAATAAAAGGCAGCTAAACTGGAAAGGAAAAATAATACTTTCCCTGTTTACAGATGACATGATCTTTTATAGAAAATTCTAACCCACTACCTAAAACCTGAAGGAATAGATACAGTAAAGTTGTAAGATACAAAACCAACACGCAAGAATCAGTTGTGCTTCCATTGAACAGTATCAAACTATCTGAAAAACAAATAAGGAATATAAACCCAATTACAAATAGCTATAGTAAAAGAAACTAAAAGGAAGTAAAATAAAATAAAATCCCTAGGAAAAAATTTAACCAAGGTGATGAATGAGCTCTACACTGAAAACTGTGAACACTGGTGAACACCAAAAAGAACAGAAAAACATGGAAAGATACCTCATATTCATGCACTAGAATTAATATTGTTAAAACGTTCATTCTACCCAAAGCAATCTACAAATTCAAAGCAAGCCTTATCAAAATTCCATGATTTTCTTTACAGAAAAAGAAAAAAAAATTCTAAGCTTTGTCTAAAACCATAAAATATTCCAAGTAGACAAAGTAATCTAGAGCAAAAAGAACAAGGAAGCATCACAGTATCTGAGTTCAAAACACACTACAAAGCTACACTGACCCACGTAGCATGGTACTGGCACTGAAACACAAGAGACCAAGGGAGCCCAGAAATAGCACGCTACCGCCTACTGATTTTTGATAAGGGAATCAAGAATACATATGGGAAAGGACAGGCTCTTTAATAAATGATGCAGAACTGTAAAATTACACTCCTCCTTATCATATAGAGAAATAAACTCAAAACTATAAAACTACTAGAAGAAAATATTAGGAAATGCTACATGACCTTGGTCTGGGCCAAGGTTTTTCAGATAAGCCCTAAAAAGCAGGAACAACAAAAGCAAAAATAAGCTCATGGAATTATATCAAACTAAAAAGCTTCTACAGAGCAAGAAACAACTAACAAAGAGAAGAGAAACTACAGCCTGGAAGAAAATGTTGGCAAATTATTCATCTGACCAAATGTTAATATGTAGTATCTATAAGAAATTTAAAAAATTTAATAGCAGAAACCCCAAAATAATTTGATTAAAAAAAGAAGAAAAGCCCTGCACAGATATTTCTCTAAAGAAGACAGAAGTTTATGAAAAAAGTTCAATATCATTAAGCATCAGGGAAATGCAAATCAAAACCAAAACAAGACATCACTCCAGTTAGAATGACCATGTGCAAAAACCAAACAAATAACAAACGCCATGAGGAGATGGAGAAAGTGGAACTCTCACACACTGTGAGTGGAACTATAAATTAGTAGCCATTATGGGAAATAGTATGGGAGTTCCTCGAGAAATTCAAAATAGAATCATCACATGAGAAATTCCAGTACTAGGTATATATTCAAAAGAAAGAAAGCCTGTAAGTTGAAGAGATAGTTGAACTCACACCCCATGTTGACTGCAGCCCTATAAGAAACAGCCAAGGAATGAAATCAAGCTACATGTCCACTGCTGGATGAGTGGACAAAGAACAAATGCTATACACAAGTAGTGGGACGCTAGTTAGTCACAAAAGGTATGAAATCCTGTCATTTGTAACAACTAGGTTGAAACCGAAGGACCCTACATTAAATGAAATAAGGGGGGCAGAAAAAGACAAAGACTGCAGGATTCATCTGTGCAATCTAAAAAAGGTTGATTTTTGTATGAGAATGTTCTCAATGAAGAAACTACGCATGTTGAAGGTGATGGCATGCTTACTACTTTGATTTGATCATTACACAATGTATATATGAACATATGTCCAATTATTATGTGTCAATAAAAAAATCGAGACTTCCCAATATTTAATTGGAAACACGGCCCCAGAGAAGAGTGCATTGCCTTAGCTTTTCTGTGACAGGTGACGCCATCTGAACGAATTCTGTTCAATGGGATGGTGACAGACCAACACAAAAGGAGCCTGAATCCTGACACTGGAGAGCACTTCACCAGCCTTGCAGTGCCTCTTCCAGACCTTCGTTAGGCAGAAGAGTAAGCACTTAAACCTAAACCACATTCAGGTTTTCTATAAACAATCCAAATAACTATAGCTTCCAACATTAGCTGCTTCAAGAAGACTTAACTCTGGTTTGACACACACTGCAATCTTAAGCGGAAAAGCCTCAAATGTCAGATTTCTACTATGCAGTATAATGAAGTTAGATATCCAAAAAGAATACACACACCACATTCATGCATACCCAGCTCTCTTTGAATTTTCCAGCTGTAAACTTCCCTTGTTAAGTACAGGCTCATAACCACAAAATTAGTTTATAATGAGAACTATTAAAAGCTACAGTATGAAAAAAATGTTGATATACTTCCTCAGAGCTACTCAGGACTTAAAAGACAAAAATACATGAAATGTACACACCTTCAGGTTCATACTTCAGCTTTAATTCATCTAGTTTAGCTCTCAATTTCATGTTTTCACTTTCTGAAAGCTGAAGGCATCTTTCATTTGCAAAGAGTTTCCGCTCAATATCCAGGGCCCGCTGGCTCTCAAACAATGCTTTCATTCTCTGTATGGACAATTCACCTTTGCTGCTTTCATTTTCTTTGCTACAGTAACAAAAAGGGAATGTTAATATATAATGTGAATAATGTTAATGTAGTGGGATACATCTTTTATTGTGTATTTGAATACTTAGTTAGAAATGCATTGTTCTGGGATTTTCAGCAACAAAGAAACAACAAACAATTTTTTTTTAATAATTGCACCCCCCCCCCGAATATTTACGCATTATTTAAGGAAAAGCATGAAGGGAGAAAAATCTCCTTTTCCAAAGTGACCCAGGCATAAACCCCTTTTACGTTTTAAGTTATGTGATACTCATGCTTGAAAAATTGGGATTATAAGAATATTTTCTACATGAAAGACCTTTTTACTTACCAATCTAAAAAGATAAAACAAAAAGAAATAAAAATATTGAATTATTTACTGAAAATATTTCTTCTACAATAATCAGTAGTTATTAAATTTTGCATAAAACTCAGTGCACAAAGATATTTTATTGGTTTTCTTTTCTGGCAATTTCATTTGGCATTTGAAAATAAAAATTTGTTGTCAGTAACACCATATATTATAAGTGAAAAGTCTTCATCTTTCTATCTACTAACCCAGACACTTACTTTAAGTTCTCAAGTTTCAGCTGAAGTAAATCTGTGTAATAGGTGTTATCTTCCAGAGCACCAGCGTTGGCTGAAGGCTTGGATTCCATACTTTCGTACAAAGTCTAAAGAAAGCACAAATTCATGTTCACACCTAAGCTTCCAACCACACCTGCCTCAGGAGCTCATTCTCCTGGCTCTCATAATCAAGAAGCAAACGCTTGTGGGTTGAATTCTGGACTTTATGACAAAGCTGTGCAATGGAAAGACAGGAGAAAGAAGAGATTCTTTCTTATTTTTGGTATCCATTCTTTTGATATTCTGTTGTAAATTCCACAATTTCTTTTAATGGAAAAAACAAATCTGTTTAAAAACTAGCAAATAATTTCAGAGATTGCAGGTTACAAAAACAAAAAAAAAACAAACTTTTCATTTAGTAAGGTCACAATATTCAAAAATATAGCATTGTGCCCAGTGAGGGACCACATACACCTACCAAGCGACACAATGCAAATTCAACTAATATTATAGGCCTTTCAACAGTTTTTATAAGAGACAAGAAATAAAGTTACAAAAACAAATTTTATGATACACTAATGGCTACAATATAGAATGCCTAACAGGCCATTAATGTTTACTAAAATTGGTCATTTATAAACTTAAAACACTTCACTGTTAGGTTAATGAGAAGATGTCAGTGTTCACTAAGATAATTAAAAAATTTACAAATGTAATGCAATCCTAACAAAGACACCACACACTTGTTTTGTTACTATAAAAGATGTTCATACATAAAAAAACAAACATGCACGCATAGTCAGGAAATCAATGAAAAGGTAAAAGCTGAGGAAGGGGACAGAAGGTACTAAAGGCATCTCTAAAATCAATAGGACAGAAAATGTAGAACTGGACTCAAGTGCATTGGAAACCTGACATATGATAAGGTTGGCATCTCAAATTACTGGGGCCAAAATTTAAAATATGATGCTGGTACAACCGGCTAATCACTTACACACAAGAATATGCTTCAATGGGAAGCGGAACTCAACTTTGAAAAAATGAAAACCATAGAAATACTTGCAGAAAACAAGAGGGAATTCTTCTACACACAGTTAAATCAGTACTTACATACCTGAAAACATGTTCAATCTCACTCAGTTAAGAGAAATACAAATTGAAACTACACTGAGATATACTATTGCTCGTCTACCAGGCTGCCAAACACTGAAAAACACAACACATTCCATTGGTGAGCTGATGGAGAAATAAGATCTCCAGATACCTTGCTGAGGAAATGCAAACTCTTCAGCCATATGGAGAAGTGTGGGAATACCTAACAAATTATATTTGCATGTACCTTCTGACCAGCAATCCCACTGTGGAGAGGAACTTTAAAATGTCTGGCAATAAGAAAATGAGCAAATACTCAAGATGTGCTCTGCAGCACAGTGTGTAGTCACAAAATAGTGGAAATCATCTAAATGTGCAGACACAGCAAGTGGGAAAATAAGCCAGGACACCGCCACACAATGCAATTCTCTGTAACTGTAAAGAATGAAAATCTCTGTAAACACAAAGTGATTTCTAGGATATTTTTCTGAATGAAAAATAAAGTACTAAAGACTGCTATACTTTTGTTTAAAAAAACAAAACAAAACAAAAAAACAAAAAGAGATGACATTAAGATATACAGCTTATAACTTTTCTGGACAAAAAGAATGAGGGTACTTATAAGGATGGGGGAAGGAGGAACACATACAGGGTAGAAAGGATGGCGGAGACGATGGAAAGGTCAAGGGATGGGGAAAAGCTACTTCTCTGAGTATCAGTTGTGACGTTTAATACCATGTCAACATTTCAAATACTAAAAAGAGTAAATAAAATAAACAAGGATGGGGAGGACAACAAAATGGGTGGGATAAAAACAGAAAATAAGCCATTTTCCTGATTCAGATGGATAGCACACTAATACTCAAAGGGAAAAGGGTCAAAAAAAAAAGAGCAAACAACCTAAGTACTTTTTTTTATTTTTTGGGAGGCAGGGGAGAGGGTTAGAGCACCACGGTTTGAACCCAAGGGCACTTAACCATTAAGTCACATCCTCAGTCCTTTTAATTTTTTTCTGAAAGCAGGGTCTCACTAAGTTGCTTTGAATTTGTGATCCTCTTGCCTCAGCCTCTTAAGCCACTAGGAATACAGGCATGCATCACCACGCTCAGCTCCCACATAACTTTAGAACACACACTGTTCTGATCAAGTGCCCCCAGATTAAAAACAAAAAGCTGAAAAAGAATCCTGAATTCTAGTTTGCAGGTTAGTTAAAAGATATGTTTTAGGACTGAGTAAATAAGCAAACACAGTGAGGTAATATGAGCCAGGTTTCTTACTATCAGAAAAGAGAGTAAGTAGGAAATGAACCCTGTGGTGTCAGATTAAACTTGGTTATTGGCAAACTTGAGGCTTACTCTGGTGTGTACAATATGTACAGAGCACACACACATATATTCTCTACAGGAGAAGGTCTAGAAGTGATGACACTGTAGCAGCAATTAAGGACACCTTAAGCCCAGATCTTGTTTTCTTTTTCTTCCTTCTTTTCTTTTTTTTTGTACCAGGTATTAAACCCAGAGGTGCTTAACTGTTAAGCCACATCCCCAGCCCACTTTACTTTGAGACAGGGTCTTGCTAAGTTGCTAAGGCTGAGGAACTGTGCCAGGCTAAGGAAGACTGAAGGACTTGACAATTAGGTACAACATGCAATCTTGAATTGGACCCTAAAATTGAAAACATTAGATTTTGTTTTTGTTTCTCTTTAAAATTTGCTATAAAAGGGTATGTTTTAGTTAAGACTTTTTTTTGTTGTTGTTGTTTTTTGTTTTGGTCACTGTGACCAAAACACCCAACAAGAACAATGTGAGGAGGAAAAGTTTATTTGAGGTCATGGTTTTGGAACTCAGTCCACAGAAGGCCAACGACATTGCTCTGCCCAAAGTGCGGCAGATATCATGGCAGAAGGGCATGGAGAAGAAAAATAGTTCAGGACGTGGAACTTAGAAAGCAGAGAAAGAGCCCTGCTCATCAGAGACAAAATATAAAACCAACATAATGCCTCCAGGGACCTACCTCCTCTAGACACACTCAACCTGCCTCCAGTTACTGTCAGAGTGGATTATCAGTGGATTAACCAGAGGGCAAGGTTCTCATAGCACAAACATTTCCCCTCTGAAAATACTCGCATTGTCTGACACAAGCATACCTAAACCACAACAAGATATAATGATAACTGGCAAATTGTAAAAAGTAGCTTGGTTAACAGCATGATTCCATGCATATCAATGTTAATTTCTGATTCTGATCATCTGCTTATGCCCTCAATAACATTGTGGTGCTTAGGAGAAAAAGATACCTGGTTTGAAACTCACGCTCAAAAGTTCAAGAAAAAACAAGACGGAAACAGAGAAAATAATACTAAAGCAAGGATACAGAGAAACAGGGGTCTTTGGGTGAAAGGTACACAGCAATACTTTCACAACTTTCCTGAAGTTTGAACTTACTTCAAAAGAAAACAAATTCAGAGTTTATTAAAGACTTCTATCAATTCCAGTAGACACACAATATTAGATTATATGACAAAGCTCCATTAAAAAAAAAAGCAAGTGGACTGGAGCGGCGGCTCAGTGGTTATGGCACTTGCCTGGCACGCGCAAGTACATGAGTTCAAACCCCAGCACCACATACACAAGGTTTCCAGAGCAATGAAAGCCACATGAAAAACTGAATAAAATTGCTTCTCTCTTTCTCTCTCCCTGTCTCTTTCTCTTAAAAAAAAAAAAAAAAAAAAAAAAAAAAAAAAGGAAGTAGGAGGGAAGTGGAGGGAGGAAGGGGAGAGGGAGGGACCAGGAGAGAATCAACAACGTAGCTTACTCTTTACTCACCTGAGAAGCCAAATAATACTTATGCAATTATTTAATTCTGAATAAAAATAATGGGCTGGAGTGGTGGCTTAGCAATTAAAGTGCATGTTTGGCATGTGCAAGGACCTAAGCTTCAATCCCAGCACCATGTACACAGTGAAAAGTCGGAGAAACAAAGGCCCTTTAAAAATAAAATAATAGGGGCTGGAGCAGTGGCAGTACTTGCCCAGCATGCACAAGTACACGGGTTCAAATCCCAGCACCACGCACACAAACTAAGTGTCAGAGCAACGAAAGCCATGTGAAAAACTCAATAAAAATTGATTCTGTCTCTCTCTCTCACTGTCCTTTTCTCTTTAAAAAAATATAAATAAACAAAATAATGATTAAAAAAAAAGGAGCTCTCATCTAAAAAAAATGGAAGTAGTGCTGAAAAATAATCAATTACTGGTAATACACATGAAAAGGAACTCTCACTGACATACTGTTGAGTGCAAGACAGAATCAGGAGTGTACACATGCTAAATGCTTTCATTTATAGGAAACTTAACAGAATGTATTCATGTATGGATGATACAAAGTTAGGAGGTGGTGGCAGTCACTTAAACGGGTCTTTCTGGAGTGCTAGAAATATTTATATCATCTGGATGGAAATTGCAAGGATATGTATCTGTGTATATATATGTATATGTACATCTCTGTAAAACTCATTGAGTTGTACACTGCAGATATAGGTACTTATAAATAGTAACCAATAACAAAAAAATGGAATAGTTTGCTTGGCTTTGCTTTACTAAAAGAAGCAACAGTCAATAATACTGAAAAGCAGAGACTAGAAAAAACAATTTAAATAAATAATGGGCTGGAGCTTAGCAGTTGGAGCGCGCTTGCCTGGCATGCGTGAGGATTCAGGTTCAAACCCCAGCACTACATACACAACCAAGCGTCAGAAAAACAAAAACCAGATGAAAAAATAAATAAAATTGATGCTCTCTTTAATTCTCTCCCTCTCTTTCAAAAAATAATTTGAAAAGTAAATAAATAGTGGGTCAATTGGTACCAAAACTGAATAACAAACTTAGTTAAGTTAAAAATACTAAGATAATCAAATCAAAATTGGGCCACATCTTTTAAGGTGTTACACATACCTTAAACTTCTCCAGATTTCTAATTTCACCTAAAAGATGCTTTATTTCCCCATTCTTCTGCTCCAACATGGCAAACAACCGTTCCTGCTGTTCAAATTCAGTTTGAGATCCTTTCATCTGTAGCAGCGTGGAAATCTGTAACTAGAAAAAAATCACGTCCCCATAAAATTTAGATACTCCAGTAAGCATATTTCTGGAAAAATTGTAGTTTGTAATATTATTGGAACTCATTCCGGAAACAAGTCATATCTAGTCTAATAATCTGAAAGCATATTAATATTTGTTATAGACATTACTTTTGAGTGCTCATTCTACTTTTTAATGATATCCAAAGTCATTTTAATATAATTATTTGCAGTTTTATGACACATGAATTGTAGGACGATGGTCTGGATGGGTGTCACTTAACTGGTAAGTAAGTCTGGACAAACATTGCCTGCTGTTCATCACCTGCACTCTCGTTAAAGCTCTGATGGGATTTCTCAAAATTTTAACTAGCTTTAATCAAGTAGGGGAAATTATTAAGCAGCTCAATGTCACAAATGTGACATTCTCAAAAAAAGGATGGAAGTACCATGTAGTATTTTTCTACACTTTAACCCCAGGACAGTTCTGAGAGGCAAGTTCTATCACCTTTACTTTTTAGATAAAGCAGCTCTTTTTTACATGCTCTCAGAATAAATGCCCCAGGTCGCACAACTAGCAAGAGTGCTTCAATCTAATTCATCTAACTCCAAGTTCCATCAGTGACCTTTACCATTTCTCAGGTAAAACTGGCATCCTGAAAGGAAGAATTTCTTCTATGTATCACCTCAGGAACATGAAGCAGGATAGATCATGCATCAGGATTCTGAGGACTAGTGCAATCCTGGAATCTTTATAATTGCCACAAGGTTTTCTGTTACTTCTTATTTGACTGGAATGATAACCAACAAACCCTGACAATTAAAAGGGTTTACATGCTTGATTTGAGGAGCTGCAAGAAAAGCAAACTCTGAATAGTTCTAATTTCAGTCTAAATTAAGACTTCATGAAAGTGAGGACTAGCAAGAGCTAGTCTTATTTGAAGTGGGAATCCTAGAGCTGAGTTCAGAAAGACACAAGCCAAGAGCAGGAAATAAACTCCACTAAAATCTTTTTCTCTATTCTTCAAAGATTTAAACCTCTCTGACAAGACTAGTGAGCAACCATTATAATAAACAGTCAGCAGTTGCTAAATATACTAGTATTTCTCCAAGATTAACTTTTTTGAAAACATAAAAGGATCTTCTGATCAATATTAAATTTTTAATTTAAAAAAAAATCATGCAGGGGGCTGGAGTGGTAGCTTGGCAGTTACAGCGCTTGCCTTGCATGTGTGAGTACACGGGTTCAAACCCTAGCACCCACGTACACAGCTGGGTGTCAGAGTAACCAAAGCCATGTGAAAAACTCAATAAAAATTGATTCTCTCTTTCACTGTCCTTTCTCTTAAAAAAAAAATCATGCAGTTCTAGAAAAATTATGTGAGTATACTCCTTTGAAGGAAAAGATGGCTTCATTGATATATTTACCTGTATAAGCTAATGTGGGTAGGCTTAATAAACACTTATTAATCACAATTCTATACCTTCATTCTTTGCATCTGCTCTCTGTTAAACGCATTCTGCTTCTTTAGTGACTGATACTTGACTTTCATACTGATAAGCTGGCGTTCCATTGCTGCCCTTCGATCTTCCACCTAGAAAGCACTGAATGTTTAATTGTTCTTGTAGCAAATGAAAGGACAATTAAATCAAGCCAAACATTAGACTACTTGTAAGTACCTCTGCAAACAAAGAGTTGCCCTTACTATTGGGATCCAAGGCTTGCTGGAGGGCCTGACCCAACTGTACCTGGAGATCTTGATTCGTTACTCGAGCTTTCTAAATTCAAAAGAAAACAATTTAGCTAATAGATTAGATTAGCAAGAAAAAAATTTGACTAATTTGAAACAATAATCTTGGAATCATAATACCTCTAAGGCATTATAGTAAGAAACTGCTTCTTTCTCTCGCTCTTCTTTTTCTTCTTTAAATCGTTCTACCTGGTGCATTAAGTTAGTACTAAGACTTTGAAGTTGCTCCTGCCTGTATTGTAATTCATTCACTTCTTCTTTGAGGGCGGTCTATTCAACAGGAATTGAAAGAAAAAATTCTCTTGAAAAAGCTTTCATTAGTGGGGGTTCACAAACTAAAACTAAAGAACCTGTCAAAGGCTGTCAGGTGCATATTAAAATTTTTTAAATTACTTAATTTTTCAGTAGGAAACCAAGTAAAAGGCTCAAGAGACTGCTCTTTTTTTCCCTATGAATTCAGGACTTTAATTTTTAATGACCCAAAGCCTAATGAAAAACCTACATTCACACATATTTCAACTTCCACTGTGTTAACATTTTATATTATGACACAAAATAGGATCAGAGAAAATGTCTCTACATCCTTTCAGAGGTTTCATTAATCTAAAGGTACTGTCTGTCTTATGTAATCATGTTGTCTAATGCTATTTTATGAATGAAATAATTTACTAAAACTCTATAAAACATTTTTTGGTTGGTTAGAATAACGTTAGGTCAAAAAACATTTTCACTTCCAACCTAACTCATAAGAATTATTATAAAAGCATGCAAAAGAAAATTTAAATAACAGAAGAAAACACATGCCATAAAAATTACCTTCACACTTTCCATTTCGGTCAGCTCAAGCTGGAGAGCCAGCATCTCTGAAGACATGCTTTCATGGACACGCTCAGACATCACCCGTATTTCCTCGGATTTCTGAGAGAGGAGTTCCTTCTGGTGATCTACTTTGTGCTTCAGCTGCTTTTCACTAAGCCTTGCTTCATCTAACTCTGCTTTTAGTTTTTCTATCTAAAGTGCAAAAAAAGAAAAAAAAATCACAATCTTATAAATCAAAAGGTACTTTCTTTCTGTAAACATCACTGGGTGATCCAAACAAGAGACTATTGGAGCTTCCAAGGAAATTCCAATAGTGACCCACTTTGTTTTATAAACAAAGAATCCACACTAGCCATCAGAGTAGGTCAGGATGCTGTAAAGCGACCAGAAGCACTGTGGTACTGTGTGAACAAACGGTGTGATAGCCAAGCCGGAACAAGTGCCTGGATGGAAGGCTGCCACAGCAGTCTAAGGGAAAGATGATGGGAGGGGGACTAGAGCTGCTGTAGCCTAGATCAAAGTTTTTTAGGTCAACTCCCTACAACTGGCTGATGAATTCAGTATGAGGAATAATAAAAATCACTGAACAAAAGTCCAAACTTTTGGTAAAAGTGGTTTGATAACATCAGTAAGAATGAAAATTTTGAAGTGATTTACTCTTTGTTCTACCACAAAAACCATCCCCACAGTTGGGCCTTACTTCAGACTTTGAACACTCACTGTATTGCCATATTTGTTAATGTCATGAAAGTTACACCTAAAATGAAAAAAGAAACCCACCAGAAAGAAAACGCATTATCATCAGTCACTACTGTCTTAAATCTGACTAGCTCCAGACCAGCTAGACTATTTGTCAGTCACATACAAAATCACTCTATGTATTACACAAAAGCATTCTTTTTCTGTTTTACTGCCTATTAGAAAAAAATTAATCAACTCAAATATGTGATTTCACTGATATCATTACTTAAAATGGAAAAACATTGTCCTGGGGCGGTGGCTCAGCGGTTATGGTGCTTGCCTGGCATGTGCACGTACATGAGTTCAAACCCCAGCACCACGTACACAATGAAGTCCTTGGACCAACAAAAGCCACATGAAAAACCTAAATAAAAACTGATTCTCTCTTTAAAAAAAAAAGGAAAAAACATTTAGGTTTAATTTAATGAAAAAATTAAGGCAACAGTATAGGTGATACAAAGTCATGGAAAAATCTTAGAAGATGTTACACAAAAACTAAAAATAGAAGAGACATCTATATCTACATCTATATCACTTCTATAAATAAGTCAAGCTAGTTTTAGTAGAGAGATATCCACAAAAAGAGGAGCCATGGTAAAGTTCTGGATTCCTGAGAAGCAATGTGAAAGCATTTGGGATGGGGTGCCAAAAGGGAATGAGCAGGGGCTGGAGAGGTGGCTCAGCTGTTACAGTGCTTACATGGCATGCACGAAGATGTGGGTTCAAACCCTAGCACCACATACACAATGAAGTGTCAGAGCAACGAAAGCCACAAGAAAAACTAAAATAAAATTGATTCTGTCTTTCTTTCTTCCTCTAACTGTCCCTCTCTAAAAAATAAATAAAAAATAAAAAGGAAATGGGCATTTAAAAACAGCTGTTGTCTACTATATCTATGTCTGAAGAGGAGCCAGAATGTAATGTGTCATTAGATTAAGTACAGATTCAGTGATACAAGCTTTGGAGTGAGACAGCCTTGGTTCAACTCATAACTGACAATTTCTAGCTCTTTATCCAATTGACTCAATCACCCAAACACTGGTTTTCTAAACTGTAATATGGAGATAACTATGATTCCTCCTTTAAAAGTGTAGTGTGAGAATTGCATCATGTTTTTCCTCAATAAACAACGTATAAGTTATTAACTCTAATGTAAAGTAACTTTCAAGGAACTAGGGTCTTGTTCAGCAGAAAGCACACCGTTAGCTGCAGTAAGGGCTGGGGGAACCAGGGTTTCTGCAAGGCACTGCTGGACTACATGATAAGTAAAGAGGCCACATTGGTCACTAACCCAACCATACCAAAAATATAGTCATCAAAACTAGAAAGCTATGATTGATGCTGGTACTTGAGAAAATCTTCATCATCTTACATTTACAGATGGCCGTACAAACATGGGGTATTTTTGCTCTGAAAATGTAGACATATCCAAACCTTGTTTTTCAGTTCATTCACTTCCTGTCCATGGCTTCTGCTTAGCTGCTCTTCTAATTGTTCTAGCTGCATTTTTTGTTGTTGCTTAATAGCTTCACATTCACAGCTCAAACTTTCTAACATTCGACTCTTGAGCTCAACTTCTCTCTGAAGAGTATATTTTTCTTGTTCATAATTCTGAAAGTAGATTCAATTACAATTTAATTACATAAAAATCACTTAAAGTCATTACATATAATCAATTCTCACTTTCAACTGGCTCATTCCTGTTGCATATATGCGCTGCTTTCCAAGGAACAGCCATATTAAATCTGGAATAACTTTGTAGCTAATCAGTCCTGATGAGTCCGTAAGGTATAGTCTGAAAGTACAGTAGTCTCAAAACACTCAAGCTGAAGCTAATGCATGCATCAGTTCCAGATAAAACATGGGGTTACCACGTTCTAATCTGGGGTCTCTACCCTAGCAGCCATTCTCTGGATTCCAAAATCTGAATAAAACCTCACACTGATGAGTGGAGTGTGGGGGCATCATTTGTCGTTGCTACCTCAGGCTTCCGTCCCTGAGGGCAGGCAGGACAATCCGGACCAGCTGGACTGTCCCCCGGGAGCCGATCAGGAGATGAGTGCCGACGGCTGGAACCTGGGTCCCCCCTTTCCTCCCAGCCAGGGAAACGAGTCAACCATACGCAGAGGATGGCAGCCCAGAATCCATTAATTGTCAAAGCACACAGGTTTTTATATAGGGAGGAGGGGAGACAGCCAAGGAATCAATAATCCTTCTAAGGGAGTTGCCAGGGGTTATGTAGATTTCGAGTACAGACAAAAGTTAGGAACATTCTGTGGTCAATACATTCTGACCCACCCTGTTTGACCGTTTGTATCAACAATTAGCAAGATTAATAAAGCAGCCCCTCCTGAAGGAACTTATACAAATAGTAACAAGATTGCTCCAGGGCAGCTGATGAAATGGAGTGGAGGTCAGACCCCTATGTGGAGTATCAAAGGCTATCTTTAAAAGTCCCTGCTCTAGGCTAGAATACCAACCAACACAGTAGCTAATATGTCTTATCTCATGCTAATCAAAAACATTTGAATAGGCATTTCACTAGGAAGATAAGCTGTTTAGTACAGAAAATAAGTGACTTTTTATTTAGTACAGTTTGGTAGCACAATCTTCAGATTTGGGGTCCATCTGAGAAAGAACAAGAAGCGAAAGGACTTTATGTGTATATATATACCCAGAAAGAGCACCAACTCTGATCGAAGGATAATGTTCTAACAGAGACATTCAACTATCCATTCATTCCACATATACTTTTTAAGAACCCAGGGCAAATATAACAGGTGACATTGGTTTTTAAAGTTGTAGGAATTATGCCTAGATACCATGTTCTGATGCACAGAATATAACACAACAAATAGCTGTTTAACAAGTCAGATGTTCAGGTGTCTGAGCTCTAGCACAGGGTCAGATGGCATTTGCATTTTATCGGCAGAGGATGTTCCAAGACACACAGTGGATGGCTGAAACCTTTAGGAGTACTCCATAAATACATACATACCTTGTTGAGGTTTAATTTTAAATTAGGCAGAGTAAAAGGTTAACAGTACAACTAGTAACACAGCGATTATAATAATATACAATAAAAGTGATATGAATATGATCTCTCAAAGTATCTTACTATATGATGACCATGGTTAAGGAAGAAGGATGGAGTAGGATGGCACCAATTTCATCACACTGCTCAGAATGACATGCAATCTGAAATTTACTATTTATTTCTCAAACTCTCTATGTAATATTTCTGGACATCAGTTGCCCATAGGTACCCAACACTGTGGAAAGCAAAACTACAAATAAGGAGAGGGCCTACTGTATGTTAAAGTCCATGCAAGAGATACGGTAATTGCTTCAATACTTTGTCAAGGGCATTGACAGAGAAGTTCAAGATAAGAAGGTATTAATTCAACCTCCTTCAACAGTCTCTAAAATATAACATAAGATAAAATTAAACTAGAAAAGAATCTGAAACATTTACATTATTCCTCCAAAAGCCCTTCTTTTTTAAAAAGAATGCAGAGTATTAGAAACTATCATCTAAATTTGACGAGTTATTTCTCAAAATAATTATATGAGACATGGTTTTATTTTCCGTAAGATTTGTAACTTTGCTTTGCTAGGGATTGAGTTCTTGGTCAACAGTACCATATGGAAAAATAGGGGCTGCCATTAATTACTTTTACCTGCTATAGTTACAATTTTTGATTTCACTTTATACTACTGAGCATTTACTAAATTAAACTGATTTACTCATTCTTTCAACAAATATTTATGGGCGAGGCATTGGGGATACAGTAGTGAACAAGACCAAACTCCTATACTTAAGGCGCTTACAATTCTGGAGATAATTAGCACTGCAAAGAATTAACAGTGAACGATGATAACTGTGTATTAGTCAGGGTTGCCCTCTCTAATTGACATTTAACTGAAATCTGAAGTCTGAGGATTTAATTCATTGAATAATGGGTTGAGGAACAACTCAGCAGGAGGAATGAGCTGTGTAAAGCCCATAAAGCAAGATTAGTACAACCAAGAGTAAAGAAAAGCAGTTTGCTCTGTTGTTAAAAGTCAGGCAGAAGTTAAATCACATAGAGATCTACAAATCCCAGGAAGGAGCTCAGTTTGTCTTTTGTAAATGCAATCAAACTCCTTGTGCAGATTTCAACAGGCAGCTGACATGATCTTCTGTGCATTTTCCCCTTAGTTATGTTTAGAATGAATGATCTGAATGGCAATGACAGAAGCAGGCAACCTGGTTAGAAGGCTGGTGGAGAGATGATAGTGCTCTGGATCAGAGTGTTATTAGCCTAGATAGATGTTTTGTAGATCCAGTCCTTTGAATTTATTAATGGACTAAATGTGAGACTACTAGATTTCTGGGTCAAGCAACTGAATGAATGCTATTCAATTTACTAAATAATTAAGCTAAAGAAAGAGAATGTTCGAGTGGCAGACAGGGAATTAACTATTCTGTTTGTTTATATGAAGTTTAAGATTAGAGCTCAAGGGAGAACTAGACGGTTAGTGAATTATCATGGAGCATTTAGATGATATTTAGAGCTCCAAAACAAGTGAGGTCACCTAGGTAGAGTGACAAAACCTGGTGACAAAGGTGGTGCATTGCGGGAGAGAAAGTAATCATAATTGAGACTCAGAACATATTGCTTTGGAAGGAATATTAGGAATTCATCAATTCATTCTCCTTTAATGGGGACGGAGTAAACGGGAATTAGATCTTCAGAAAAGAATGAAAGAATAATTGTTGGACAAAATAAGCCCTCATGAGCTAAGAACATGCCTAGAAGCAGAGGAGTCTGGAGTCCTACCTCAGTCATGGCCACCATTTCATTACGACATTTATCTAATTGATTCTGCAATTCACTTTGGCTCTCCAGCAGTTGTAAACCATACTGTGCAGCTTTCAGTCGCTCTTTTTCAACCTCTTTGAGCTTGCTTCGAAGATCTGCCATATCTGCCTCCATGTTCGTTTCCTGTTTTTAGTCTACTGTAATAGAGGAAATACAATTACTTGAGCTTAAACAAAAAACTCCCTACAATGCTACAATAAAAGAACCATTCATACTCAAGGCTACTACCATATAAAAACATAGTATTAAGATTTTCTTCCTGACTTGTAAAGGGGTCAAATTTGCCTTTTTGTTCTAAGAGCAAGAATTGTTCTCATAATTTTTTACTTGAGATCAAACCAAAGAACAAAAAAGAATACATTTAATTGTATTCTTTCTAAGAAACTCACCATCAGAAAACTGTTCAATTGTTGTGCACTAAGTGTCCATAACTGCTAAGTAGGACTGGTCTCATAACCAAAGTAAAGAGAACAATGACAGAAATTTAAAAACTTTATAGTAGCATGACTGCTACTTAAGAATATAAAAAGGCCCACAAGATAAAGCAAAGAATATCCTGTCTTTTACAACAGTGCTATCTTCCTCAATATCTTGCATTTGTTTCTTTGAAAGCAGACTGAATGTTTTCCTAGTTATTCTTAAGAGGGCATGCAAAATAGAAACCAGGCTCACAGCAATTAAAGAACATTGTGCACATTCTAGATTTTTAAGCTAAGACTTAAAACATTACATATAAGATCACTACAACTCAACCTCACTTATCATCCTTTCCTATTTGGCCCCAGACCCTTAAGTCAGACAGAAGCTTGGCTTTAACTTCAAACAACACCAGGCCATTATTAAGGTGTTTCCCTGTGTCTTAAGTTAATAGTCATGCATTTGACAAGCATTTATTGAATAATTATTAGCTATACTTCGTGCTGGGCCCTTCAGATTCATTAGAGGATAAAAGTGGCAGTTACTCATTCACAAACCATACATTCTAGGAGGAGAAAACACTAAGTAACAGCATAATGATTAAATATATTAGAAAACAGAAAAGGAAAAAAAATAGCTTATAAGTAGTATAATTATGAGGCAAAAGATGAGAATTAGCTATGTGACATTTTAGGGGAAAAATGTTCCAGGCAGATGGGAAGCCCTAATATGGAAAGAGAGCCCATGAAATGAACTAGGATGTAGGTCACAGATAACAGGGAGTGGGCAGGTCAGGCCGTTATATAGTTTGGTTTCTACTAGTGTGAAATGGGAATTTCTTTGATGTGATGAATAGTTGGGACTGACAAAATCGGAAGCAGAAAGACCTTGTGAGACAAAGCCTCATGCTAGGGTGGTGGCATAGTAGGTGAGATACAACCAGATTAGGCATTTATTTTGAAGACAAAGCCAACATAACTTTCTGATATGCGGGATGTTGCAAAAGAGGTAAGTAAAAATGCCTCAAAGGCTCTGGCCTGAACAACTAGCAAAATGGAGTCACCCTCAGTTGAGATACTGATGCAAAGGTTTAGGGGTGGAAAAACCAGGAATTTGTGTTTTTCATGAAAGATGTCAAGCAGGCAGCTGAATGAATATGAGTAGGATTGGGGTCTAGATATAAATTTGGAAGTCATCAGCATAAGTCCTTAAGACTTATTATCAACAGAAGGTGGATATAACAAAGAAAAGAGATATAAGGATTGAACCCTACTAGCAGGTGGAGAAGACAGCAAAGCATATTCAGGAGTGAACAGTGAGGTGAGGGGGAGAATCAAGACCATCTATAGACCTGGAAGCCAATAAACACAGTGTACTAAGAAGGTAGAAGAGATCAATCAAGCCAAATGCTGCTGCTAAGACAAATTAGGTGGAAACTGGCCACTGGATTTTGAATTTATGGAGGTTACTGGTGATCCCAACAGAAGTTTTGGTGGAAAGGTGGGGCGAAAGCCCACTTGGAATAAGTATGGTAGAGAATGGGAGGAGACAAAAATGTAACAGAAAACAGAGTTTTGCTTCAAAAAGCAAATAAATAGAACAGTAGCTGGAAAGGAAGTAGGGGAAGGTTTATTATTTTTAAGATAAAAAATATAGTATTGGGGGAATGGGGATTGAAATCAAATTCCTTGTATGTATAATTTTGCAAAAGGAAAATAATGTTTAATTATAATGCTCTAATAAAAGAAAATAAAAAACAAACCAGTATGTTTATACACCTGGGATAAATTCATGACAGAAGAAAAATGGATGATACAGGAGACTCTGGAAAAATTAACTAGGGAGATATAGTGGTGGGAACATGTTTAAGTAACCTACCAAATTTTTTTTTTTTTTTAAATGACAGAGGGTTACTGGGGATTAAATCCAGGTCCCTGTGAGGCAGGTGCTCCACGACTAAGCTACATCCCAACTCTATTAAGTGAACTTTTAAATGCCTCAACTTATCACTAAATTACAAAGCAATGCTTTCAACTGAGAATAAACAGGAGGGAGTAGGTACAGGGTTTTATAAGAGAGTTAAACTGGTACCATAGATCATCCAGTACAGGCTACTTTATGTAAGACCTTTTCAAAGTCTATATGTGATGAAGCCAGCCAGTTAATTGTTGCTCTGTTAATAACTTATATTTGTTGGGGATTAACCAAAACAAGTGCTTCAAATACATTATCTCATTTAATTCTCTTCATGAACCTAAGTTAAGTGATTCTCATCTTCTTCTACCAAAATAAAGATGGGTTTAACCTAAGGAAGCCAAAACATTAATCCTCATTCATTGAAGAGATGTGTTGGAAATCTGTGTGTCAGACACTGTGCTCATGCTGAGGATATAATGGGGATAGTCTGTCTACTTGAATTTGACAATCTCTTAGTAGAAAGTCATTAAATCAAATAACTAGAGTTACAAGGGTGACAAGTGCAACAGAGAGCTGTAAAATGCTACCTAAGCCTATAAGGGGAACTGTCCTCATCTGGGTAGTAGGGCTAAGGGTTGGGGTGGGGTAGGAAGGAACACAGACAAGAAAGATTTCTGTGACAAAATGACTTTTCAGCAGAGATATAATGGGTGAAAAAGACTTAACCTACCACCCTGCACAGAGCAGCAGTCACAAATGACAACTACAACTAATATGAGTCATATGTTTTGCTTGGTACTCTGTATACATTATCTGATGCAATGTTCTTTCTCAAAGACCTGGTAAGGTAGACGAGCTGCCTCCATTTTAAACATGCAACCTTAATGTGGTACAGAAAGATTAAGTAACATGTCCAGCGTTATCAGATACTCAGGGGCTAAGTGAGGTGGGAATTAGAGTCTAGGTCCAAAGCCTGGTCCTCTTAACTACATTTCTGTCCTGCCTCTCAAAACAGCATACATAAGCATTTAGGAGAGAGGAAGCTTTGGAAATCAAACTACCTGAGTTTTTATCCCACCTCCGCCACTTACTGGCTGCATGAATCTAGGAAAATTATTTGACTGTTTCATCATCTTCAATACAAAGAGGGTAATAACCATTTTATGGGCTTACTGAGATCATTAAAGTTAATAATGGATGAGACGCAACTCGGGCAGAATCTGCCACACGAGTAGGGCAGAAATATAATGCGAGTTATGCATGGTTTTAAAATTTTCTAGGAGTCATGTTAAGAAAAATAAACAAGAGAGAAAATTAATGCTAACATTTTACTTAACCCAATCCATCCAAAATATCATTTCGTCTTGTAATTAAAAAACAATACAAAACCAGCTGACTGTTAGAGATGCTGCTCTTCTGGGACACTACGTTTAAAATTGAGTGTAATTTACACCTGCGGCATTTTTTTCGGGTTGCCAGAGCCGCTAAGGGGCCCGCGCACTGGACAACGCACCTCCATGGCCACTGGCCTGAGGCCCCTGCAGCAGCGTCCCCGGGAGCTGCCAAGGCGTTCAACTGAGGACTGGGGCCCGCCCAGAAGCGCGTTTACAGGAACTTATGATTCTGGGAGCGAAGGCGTTCGGGGCAAAGGCCTCAGCCGAAAGCCAGGCCCCAGGCTTCCTCCAGCCTTGCTCCCCGCCGCCCACCACTCCGCACCATTCCCACCATCCCTTACCACTTTCTTCCTCACTCCTTCCCCCAGCTGCTGCAGCCGGTGGCAAGAGCTGAGAGCGTCGAGGGCTGGATCTGGGATGCTAACTCCACCCTACCAGGGTTGCCCTCCCATTCACTCACCTAGTCCTCCGGTAAGCGCCAGGGGTTTTTGAATACAGTTCTCGCGAGAGCTTGCACTTCTCGCGAAGCTTTCCACCCAAGCCCGCGAGAGAAGGAAACTCTGAGGAGCTTTCAGCAGAGCGCCCCGCCCCCCCGACGGCGACTGCGCAGGTGCGGAAGGCTCGCCGTGGGCTCGGCGCAGGCGCAGAGCTGTCTTCCTGACGTCAATTTTACCTCAGGTGGTGTTCCTGGCTCTCTTCTTTCTGTCTCCTAAAGTTGCTGTTTTGCGGGGATTGTTTGGTGGTGTTCATGACCAGGCCTTCTGGGGGGACCGTGCGGGTGGGTGGACTCGCCTTCAGTACCGCCGTCGGCGTGGTCCACCTGCCTTAGGGTTCCAGGGGCCGCGCCGGAAGCCGCCCAGTTACCCCGACGCGGCAGGACCGCGGCGGCTTCGTGCTAAATCTTACACGGCGGAGCCCCGGGAAGAAACGTGTCTTGTTCAAGCGATAAAACTAGAATTTGAGCGAATGCAGTTCCAGCCTAGAATTCAGGCCCTTGGAAGCAAGTGTGTTTAATCGAGAGTTAACCCGATGTCTCTAACAGTTTAACAGAGTTAACCCGATGCCTATTTATTGTTTAAAAAGTTAAGCATTCAGAAAGAATATCATCAAGCACTTAGTGAACAGTCCCGAGTCCCAGCAACTGTTTGGTGGTTCATTTTCTTTTGAGCCCGTCTTTTCTTGCCTATTCGAGGACTTGGCTCTAGCTCCTCTCTTCCGAAGATTTTTGCTTCTCTGTGGGACCTGCCCTATTCACAGATAACATGTTGCAATAATTTCCATTGGAAAAAAAATAGTAACGTCCCTGACTCCAGTTAGGTATACCACGTGTTGTAACAAAATACCTGAAAAAAAAAGTTTACACTTACTATCTTCATTTTCTTAACTTCTATCTCCCCCACACACACCTCCAAATTCAACTGGGGTTCAGGGTTGAGTCCCAACCAGTACAGTAAATTGACTCTTGTCAAGTTCACCAGTGGGTTCTTTTTTATTTTATTTTTTGTCCTGGGAATTGAACTTGTGTGCACTAAGCATGTGCTCTATACCATTCAGCTATTCCTCCAGTTCACCTGTGATTTCTCTCTTGCAAAATCCAGGAGTTAATATTTAGTTCTCCCTTCTGACATTTGTCAGAGTTGATTGCTTTCATTGACTTTTTTATGTTTTGGGGTGCCACACTCTGTGATTTTTCTCTTCTTCTTTTCCTTCCCACACTTCTACTTTTGACTGAGCTAGACCAGATTATAAAAGATTGATATAGGTTTTAACATGAACAATGATAGCAGATATATCTGGGGTCTGAATGAGCCAAACACTCATTCATTTGCAATCAGCCCTTCAGTTCTTTGATAAATGAAGCAAATTCCATTTCCCCTTAATAAAGATTCCTCAATTCAAGAGTTAGGAAGACACTGTTCTAGCCTAAACCAGTAATGACCAACTGAAATTTGGTAAAGTCTCCCCCCCATCCTTTGTTACAGGAGAGGGTAAACCTTATGTTATCATTCATGTAAAGCATTGAGTGGCCATAGTGAGCTAGGCATAGTGAAAAGAATTCAGAGATGTGATGAACTACTTTCTGAGAAATGCTCACAACATAGTGGAAATTTTAAAATATAAAAATAACCACTGGGCTGTATTTGAATACCATATGAGTGGTATAAACCCCACACTAAAGGTTATATGGAGAGGTCTTTTTATCTGGATGCTCATTTAAAACTTCACTTTAGGTGTAAGTGTAGGTGACACTTTAGTTTTTTTTTTGAATGGTACTTTTTTAGATTATTAATTTAGTTATTGTACAATCAAAAATGCATCCAAAGTAACTATGATATGTGTATATTCTTAAATTAGATTTACCCTCTAGATCCCACCCTTACCTCTCCCCACCTGCCCTCTCCCCTCCTTCCCTATACATATCTATGAATGCACTAGGTTGTGTGTTACTACACCTTTGCTTGGTCTAATACATGAAGTTGACCACCTTTCACATAAGCCTGGGTCTAGGGCCAGCCTCCACAGATGAGTGAAGACATTGGACCTTTGACTCTCTGGGTTAGGCAAACTTCGCTCAACATGATTTCTTTCATCACCATACATTTACCATCAAAGGCTGCAATATTATTGTTTCTAATTGCTGAGTAGAACTCCGTTGCATATATATACTACCGTTTTTGGATCCATTCATCCAGTGAGGGGCATGTGGGTTGGTTCTATAATTTAGCTATTATAAATTGAGCAGCTATGAACATGGATTTTGCTGTGTCAATATAATGTGCTGATTCCAGCTCCCATGGAAAAATACCCAGGAGAGGGATGGCTGGATCATATGGTAGGTTCATCCCTAATTTTTTGAGGATTCTCCATACTGCTTTCCAGAGGGGCTGTACCAGTCTGCAGTTCCACCAACAGTGTGCTAGTGTTCCTATCTCTCTGCAACCCCTTCAGCATCTATTATTGTTTATATTCTTCATTTTTGCCTATCTGTCTGGTGTGAGGTGAAATCTTAATGTAGTTTTCATTTGCATTTCTCTGATTACTGGTGAATTAGAACACTTTCTCATGTATTCTTTGGCTTGT
This sequence comes from Aplodontia rufa, assembly GCA_004027875.1. NCBI lineage: Eukaryota > Metazoa > Chordata > Mammalia > Rodentia > Aplodontiidae > Aplodontia > Aplodontia rufa. The sequence goes on from PVKS010001826.1 coordinate 123,484, forward strand.
TTGCCCCGGTCCAGCAGGGTTCTGACCTGAAGGATGGGCTGAGAATAAGAAAGAACACAGGCAGGAGATCCAGGTGGAGCTGTCTCACTTTATTCAGACTCTACATTTCCTTTTATAATCCTAAGGGAGTTGCCAGGAGTGATGCAGATTTAGAGTACAGACAAAAAATTAGGGTACAGACAAAAATTAGGGAGTAACCAGTCGTTAAGACATTTTAACCCACCCTAATCTTTAACAAAGCACGACCTAGCAGCCCTTCCAGAGAAGCTTATGCAAATAGTCATAAGATCACTCTAGGGCGGCTGATGAAATGGAGGTGAAGGTCAGACCTCAATAATTGTCACAAGGTCACTCTAGGGCAGCTGACGAAATAGAATGAAGGTCAGACTCCAACACTTGTTCAATGTCCTCTATTGAGAAGTTTCTGTTTAGCTCTTTGGCCCATTTATTAATTGGATTGTTTGTGTTTTTAAGGTTGAGATTTTTGAGGATTTTGTAAATTCTGGATTTTAGTCCCCTGCAGGTGGCACTTTAAAAAGAGCCTTGAGGGCTGGAGCGGTAGCTCAGTGGTTATGGAGCTTGCCTGGCATGCGCAAGTACGCAAGTTCAAATCCCAGCACCATGTACACAACAAAACCATATGAAAAACTAAATAAAAAATGTTGCTCTCTTTCTCTCTCTCTCTCATTCTGTGCCTCTCTCTTTAAAAAAAAGAAAAAGAGCCTTGAAGGATGGGAGAACTAAGGAGGAGTGAAATTCAGGAAGAGTAGACAAGATTAACAAAGTCATAGAAGCTACGCATATCAAAATTGTTAAACTTTGCAGGAGGACATTGATTTGGGGTAAGCCCCTGTACAGGTCCCAATAGGCCAAACCAATATGGAATCAGTCTTGCTAAATGTCTAGTAGCTGGTTTTCAATTGATTTCTGAAGCTGAGCTTCAGGCCATCCTAGGTAACTACCTGATTCAAATTAGGCAAGATGCTGAGCTGTAACCCTGTAAGCTATCTGTATACCTTTTGTTTACTATCCATAAATACTGTCTGATTATGTTGCTTGCAAGAGTTCCTTTGAAGCTGTTCTGGTATTGAGGGCTGCCCAATTTTAATTAAAGCCAATTAAGATCTTTAAATTTTTTGTAATTTTGTCTTTTTAACCTGGTTAAGGTAATTCTTTGCAAATGGTCTGATGAAGGTGCTGCCAATACCACCACTAGACACTAGATGTCACAAGTGAAATGTATTCCATTCTGCTTCTTTTGTTAACTTATACTTCTGATTTATAGTTCAAAATGCAGAAGCCTATACCCAGATGATGTCCATATGCCATTCCCTAAATGCCAAAGACCAGAAAAAGAGAAAAAAAATAACCTTAAATCTGTCATTTTCAGTTTCGGGAGAAATAGGGCATTCTCTTCTCACAAGAGTGAATTCACTGAAGATAGGAAGGGACTCTAGATTCTGTGCAACAACAAAAAATCTTGCCTGCTTCCCTTTATGACTCCTAGTATTAAAGCTGTTCAGAATGTTTTCAGAAGTGGTGTAGAAGGAAGTGTGGCATTGCATTGAAAAGTTGTGTCTATTTTGACACAAGCTTATTTAATAAGCTTTTGGTACTGCAGATAAAGTCTCCACACTCAAGGAGCTTAAGAGTTAGTGAAGAGGCATTCCCAAACAATGACTGTGTACTTAGAGGATAACTTAGACTTTCTTGTTTCTTCACACTGGGTAAACTGTAAGCCAGTCCTTGTTGGGATCAAGCAAAAAGAAGATCAGGACTCTGCAACACAGAATCTTAAAATAAGAATTGAATTATTTAATAAAGTTCTGTGATTCATAGGATGGGCTGGGAGATGATATTCTGGAAGTTACACTTAAGGCTGTGGTCATTGAAGCCTGCACAATGGCTAAGATGAAGAACAGAGACTTGGAGGGCTGAATTCAGGACCTGGAGATTGTCCTAATCCATGCAATAGGACAAGAATAGGGTTCAATAAGAGTAACTGAAGAGCCATCTGAGAACAGATCAGCAAATTGAATTGTCACAACTCCCACTGTGATAATTAGATATCAGAAGGAATAATTGTACCAGGCAGGCAGATTTGACTGCTTAATAGTAACAGTGATAATGAAACCCAGTGTTCAGTCTCACTGGGAGCTGCAGTATGTAGCACCATCTTCAGCTCTTAATAAGTCATATTTTTTCTCTTCATAGATAAAGCCTTCACTCAGAGAAAGTGTATACCAATCTAATATTGTGAGTATTTGTTGATTAACTTCCCCAAATCACTTGCTTTTTCTCCTGCCAAAGCATTGCATTTGTTCTTTGAGTAATTCATCTTTTCCTCCATTTTCAGTCATGCCAGTTCTTTACAATCAGTTCTACCCTTCAGCTATAGGATACCTGTCACCTTGGTTCCAGTAATTATTTAAAAGATGGTACGTGGGGCTAGAGCAGTAGCTCAGCGGTTATGGCACTTCCCTGGCATGCACGAGTACATGAGTTTGAACCTCAGCATCACATACAAAACAAAGTGTCAGCAATGAAAACTATATGAAAAGCTAAATAAAATTGATATTCTCTCTCTCTCTCTCTCTCTCTCTCTCTCACACTGTCCCTCTCTAAAAAAATAAAGATGGTATGTGAATGAATCCAAGCCAATAAGATTTTTCACTGAGACAGCTGCAAAAATGGATTTTGTTAATTCCGTCTGTTGTGGACTGATTTGTATCTCCAAAATTCATATGCCAAAGCCCTAGTTTCTAATGTGAGTGTATTTGGGGATAGGGTCTTTAAGGTTATAAAAGGTCAAAAGGGTGGGATCCTAATTAACAGGACTGATGTCCTTATAAAAAGAGAAAAGACATTTCTCTGTCTCTGTGTATACACAAAGGAAAGGCCATGTGAAGACACAGGGAGAAGGCAGCTGTCTAAAACCCACGGAGAGAGGTTCACCAGAAACCAACCCTGCTCACTCCTGATCTTGGACTTCCAGTCTACAGAACTGTGAGAGAATAGATGTAATATTTTAGCCACTCCATCTTGGTATTTCATTATGGTTGCCTGAGCAGACTATCCCACCCTCCCACATGCTAGGCAAGCCACCTTTGGTAATTAAACTTTGTGACCTACAGGTTCTGGCCACCATCTTTGGTTCATGAAGGACAGGTTAGGTGGGGAACACAATCAAAAGCAAAGCTGACAAATAGGGAGAAAAACATCCCAATCATGCCATCTTTGTCCAGTACTGAGTCTCTCAAGATGCTAAGGGTAGCCCTGCACTGTTTAGGTTTTACCCAAACAGCTTCATTTTGAGGTTTCTGTCCCTGCACCGTAGGAGTCCTAATCAGTGCAGTCAATAATACTTGTGTATGAGCTTGGGTAGACTAAACATCTGCAGTTCCCATTTTATGTTTGGGAATTTATGAGACTTACACTGAAAGTTGCTCTCTTGCAGAGATTGGATGGCTTCTTTGAGAACAATACCTTGGTTGAATGAAAAGGAAGATTTATTCTAAATGTAGGAGCCTGGTGAATAGTAGAGGAAAACAAGGGTTCAAGCAGTTTGTGTGTAACCCCTCTTGGACCCACTTCAGATTACCACCTGCCACATTTAAATTGACTTTTTCAGAAGATTTTAGCACCTAAGCCAGTGAGAATTAAGATTGCATGTTTACATCAGATATGGTTTTTACTTGCGAAGAATAGTACCCACTCTTATTAGTTTAAGATGTGTATATAACCAGTCCTAATTTTGAAACTGTTCACAAGATTGTAGTTGCTACTTATGACCTCCTACTTTCCAGTACCCATTACATATTCTTTTCATTTTCTGACAGTTTTACAACTAATTGGGGCTCTTTATCCAGCAGAGTGACCCAAATCTTCACTCCTGAATAAAATGTTATCCACTAGTTATGAATTATATTACTTCCTATTCTTGTGGTTTAAATTTATTTAAAATCATAGAGGGGTAGGATAAAACTTAGGACTTTAAATTTTAGAACTCTCTGAGGACCTGAAACTATCACACTACTTTCCTTCTCTCTGCTTCCTTCCTCTCTTCACTCTTCTTCCCTCTTTCTATCTGTGAATTCAGTTGGAAGAGGTGGTACTGCCTTGCGTTGTAATGCCTAACATATTTCTAGGAAAAGCACCTTATATTACACGATAGAAAAACTGAGGAGTTGGCATCACCCAGTAAGCAGCTGGACATACCTGTTTAACAATTCAGCACATAAACTGCCTCCTGCCTAGTGCCACTAGGTGACAGTCTTTGCAAATATTTTATCTGAATAAATATCTTCCTGGAACAGAAATTAGATTCTGTTGGGAGAGGTGGTTACTTGTTCATTCAGTTAGATTAGCCCAATGCACACATATATTTTTTAATAACCTAAGATTGGAAGTTCTTTGATATCATAGTTGCCCCTCATCTGGAATAATCTTTGTTTCTCTCTACTTAATTCACTTGTCTCATCCTTTCCTCTAAAGAGATCTATGATTAATATTTAAGTCATATGCATAAAAGAATAAGAAAATATGTAACACATGTTCAGGAGTCAGGATTTATGTTCAACTGTAGGATCTCTTAATCTCTCCCTGTGGTTACCTTTAGCTAGTTGGCCTTTCAGAACCTCTGCTTCCCTGTGTACAAACTGGGATAATCGATGTACCTAATTTATTATGTGTGAGGCTTAAATGAGCTAACCTTTTTAAAGTACTGTTAGCATAAAGTCAGTAAATTTTTGTTGTTATTGAGAACATTGTCTCAGCTCAAATATCACTCCTGTTGGGACTGTTTTTGTGAATTCCTAGCCTAGGGCTTGTTCCCTACATAGAGTTCATTGTGCCCTGTGCTTATCCTTTGAAACACTTACGATAGCTTGTGATAATCTGTATAGTTTATGTCTGCCTTCTTCACTAAACTGTAAGCTCTTGGAAGATAGAGAAAGCCTGTATCTGTTTTGCTCACTGCAGTTTCCCCCAGCAAGTACCATAGTACATCCCAGGGATTAAAGTTAAGTTTGTTAAGTGAATAAAAAATACATACCCAAAGCACTAATATTAAATGTAATTAATTGATATCAGTGAAGAATCTATAAACATATCTTCTTGAGAGATCAAAGTAACTTGTAAGAAGAATTATAATTATTAATCCTGAGTGGATTCAGTTTTCCTGAAAAAAATGTCTCTGGGGGCATATACTAGATAAGTGTTTTGAGGTATTTGATATCCTCTGGAATTTCATCCACTTATGACAATATAGATCTTCATTTCAACCAGTTGTTTTATAAAGAGAGAGGGACAGTGAGAGAGAGAGAGAGAGAAAGAAACAATTTTTTTTTTTTTTTTTAGTTTTTCACATGACTTTCATCGTTCTGAGACATTGTTGTACGTGGTGCTGGGGTTTGAACTCACAAACTCGTGCACACTGGGCAAGTGCCATAATGGCAGAGCCACCGCTCCAGCCCCCATTTCAACCAATGTTGGAGTTTTTTTTTTCTTCTTTTGAAGTGCTAGGGAGCAAACCCAGGGACTTTTACATGTTAGTCAACTGCTAGACCTCCATCAAGCATTTTAAATGTACATGTACTAGGGAACTTGGTATCCAAAATAGATGCTTTAGAGAGGACTATAAACAAAGAAACCATGGCTGAAGTAAATGTTCATTTTGTCTAAATATCAAGATTTACATATTCAATTTTACTTATTAAGTTCTCTTCAAAGGACAACTGCACTTGATGAACTTAAAGTTTTATAACTCATGCTTTTCTAATATTTTATCATGGACAGATTTATTTATAACTTGGTAGATACAAGTCTGGCACATGTCCTATTCATTTTAACAAATAGAAAATATTTGTATAATTTCAGTAATCCTTAAAATCTCTAAGTTACAACATGGTCAACTAAAAAGACCTAAAAGCACAATCATGAGAAATGCTAGAGAAATGTTATTTTTCTAAAATATAATTTTATGTTTCTCAGAATATGAGAAAGTAACAAGTGTTTTGTGGGCATAACCTAGCCCTTACAGTCGAATCTCCTTTTTTCCTACCATGGTGGTGAGACTTCGGGCAGCTCTGTTAATAGCTGTCTCCTTTCTTTGTACTAATCATTATGCTTAACTCTCTACTACCTGACATGATGCTGGGACTCTGGCTTTATCACAAATGCATGCTATCAACTTGCCCACACATACTACAGGCTGTTGGCAACACATGGCCACTTTTGATAAATTGGTCTGTCTTGTGAAATACTTCCCTGAAATGAAGTCCTGGAACTCATCAGGTGTCTTCTCTGACAGTCATATCTTCCTCTGGCTCTCAGATTACCCAAGCAGCTGGGCCAAAGCCCATATACTCCCACAAAGCATGCTTCTTTGGAAATTCAGATCTATGTGCTTTTGGCACTAAAGTAATGCTCTTTATTTCTGTGTTAGATCAGAGCTGAATAATCTCTTGGGGGCAAGTAACCTTTTAAATGTTGGAGGACAAACAGTTCCAGGGATCAGTGTGCAGTTAGCAATTTGTAAGAAAGGTCAGAGTCCCTCATAACTACATTTAGGGCCAGATTATGTTTTGCCTTCTTGTGTGTTAGTCTGGAGGTTGGCGTCACCGTCTTCCCCCCAGGTCAGTTTGTGCATTGAGCAATCTATATAGGAATGAAGCATGGCTTTTGAGTTACATCAGTGGTAATCACCATCATTTTTATTATATAGTCATAGGTTGCTTAACAACAGGGCCACATTCTGAGATTACATCTTCAGGTGATTTTGTGGTTGTGTGCATACCGTAGAGTGGAATTACTAGATGATGTAGGTCAATCACTTGATGGGGCCTCTTGATGTAATCAAGAGATGCAGTAAAAATGAGATGGATGAGGCCGTTTTGGTGAAACACAGCATACTGTTACAGTAAACTTTTTATAGATAGGAGTACACTCCAAAATTAGGAGTGAAAGTATAGTATTGTAAATACATAAACCAATGACTTGGCCATTTATTATCAGGTATCATTTACCGTACATATATGTTGTTTTGTGACCTCATAATGGCTGTGAAATCACCAAGTGATTAAAAGTTTTCAGCTCCCTTATCATCTTATGGAACCACTGCTGCATATGCCATCCATCATTGACCAAAACATTGTTCTATGGCACACAGCTATGTATGATTAAATGTGGACATAATTATGGAAGAGTGTTGTGTGACTTTCATTTTCCCATCTACCAAATTCCTGGAAAAGGGATCAATATGAGTCCTATAAACAGAAAAAGAGAAAGATTCTTGAAAACAACTTGGGAAAATAGGTTTAAACAATAACATTTGTTTTATAATATGGTTGGAAGCTCATATTTCATTCCCGTTCCCACAAAAGTAATGAACGCTACTCTTGTCCTGAGAGTGGTTTCCAAGGCTTGTTCTACATTAGAAACACCTGTGTGGGTTTTTTTTTTTTATGAATGCTGATGACTAGGCTGTACCAGCACTAATTAAATCAGAAGGTCTTTGGGTTTGTGCCAGGCATCAGCAGTTTTTGTTTTGTTTTGTTTTTTTTT